>JAZHYW010004706.1:0-44250 GCA_037355805.1 Ixodes ricinus
AGGCTGGCGGCCATCGGCGGGTGGACTGGAGGGGGCGCTACCTACTGGTGACAATGTTCCTATCTTCTGTTTTAATATTGTTGACGAGTTCCCTACTGCATTCCTAGAATACCAGATGCGCATGATAAATAAACACACATATAAAGAGAAATGAAATGCCGCGAACGTAGTAGTTCCTCAGAATCCTCTGTGCGCACGCGGATAAGCACGTGCACAGGACTGATTTGTTGTGGGCACAATATATCGCCATAGCCACAAGTAGTTTTCATCAACTTATCGAGAGTAAACTATCATCCTTTCCGCCTCACCATTCCTTGATGGCGGGGGTGGCAGGTCGACGTCGGACGGCTCCGACGCACCGGGGTCAAGGGTGCCCGGTATCTTGATGCCCGAGTGGCCTGGCAGGTTGACGCCGTAGGGCACCGGCAGGTTGATTCCGGAGGGCCCTTGCAGGTTGATTCCGGAGGGCCCTTGCAGGTTGATTCCAGAGCGCCCTGGCAGGTGGACGCCGGAGGGCCCGGCATGTTGATGCCGGAGGGACTTCGCCGAGCAGCAGCGGAGGGGCCTACGGGAAGAGCAGCGGACAATACATTTTGTCATAATTGTTTTGGCAGCTCAGGGAAAGCTACTCTCCCAGTATGGCTTCTACAATGTGTGGGGCCCTTTGTGGACGTACTTCTACTAATAATCGCCGCCCGATCGGTATGCGTTTCGCTCGTCACCCAGGGTGTGACATAACACAACGAGAAGACAGCAAATGAGTTTACTGTACCTCCCGGTTGCCGTCGTCGAGAGCCGGCAGTCCGGGCCCCCGACCCTTGTTGTCGCCCGTCGATCAGAGGTCGCAGTCGGAGTCCGTGTCCTTGTCCTGGCCTGCGGATCGTCCTTCCCACGCCAGCGCTGCGTAGGCTGGCTGTGCCGGGCTATCACAGCCTGAGTCTCGCTGCGGAACCACTCCGGTTCCGCAGCCGCAGCCAACCATCCCCGGAGGGAACGGCGAGCCCTGGCCGTACCGGCCAGGGCTCGCCGTTCCCTCCGGGGATGGTCGGAACCTCTCTGGTGGACCGCTCCGGGATCGCCATGGGCCAGACCAGCCAGAACGGCTCCATCGTTCCTGCCCAGCTCCAGCCTCGCTCAGCAGACGCTCTCTCGCGCCCACTCGTGACTTCTCCGCCGACCGCCTTTCAGGTGCCCTCTGCCTCGTCTTTCACCCTCGGCTCCCACATGTGCTACAACTTTTAATAACATCACGCGAGCGCTGACCGGTTGCTTTGCCAGCGCCTTATCACCGAGAAAAGATGAAATCAGCAAGAGTAGGGGCGTGCACACATGACACAGCTGCTTCCAGCGTCATCACCTGGGTAGGCCACCATAGCCTACCAGACGACGCCGAAAGAGGCTCATTAATTTCTGCGCATTTGCATATTCTGTTTGATTCCGTCACTTCGCTTCGTGATATGTTTCCCGGCCAGTCGACGCTCGCGTGAGGTTATTAATAGCTGATGCACTCTGCTTCCTTGACGTAGCAATTAGTTTAGTTTGACGCTGCAGTTCTTCTTTCGTAGTTGGAAGCATGCTTACCTCTGCGTCTGGAAGGGGCTGCGCATGGACTGCACTGCCCCAGATGGTGTTCAGTCCCAGAAGTGACGCGATCCGCGCCTCCAGGTCGGTGAGAGGACGCACGGTGTTCTGGCCTCCACCAGTCCTCTGGGCGTCCAGCTCGACGTCTCTTGCACGATCTTTAAGGTGCTTCTTTCTCTCACACCATTACTTCTTCCAGCCTTTCACATCTCTTTGCGGACGGCCTGCTCCATTGAGTAAAGCCGCCAGAGAGCACCATAGGCTGTTCCGGGTCTCAGAGGTCTCACCGGGCCCTAAGTTGGTGGCGGCGTGCACCAGAGATATGTGCTCCTCCATGAGCGCTACTATAAGTTCACATTGAACTTGAGTCACGCGTGGTCCTGTTGGCAGGGCGACTCGAGGGCGCTTGGCTGCTTTAGCACCGTCTATTTTGATGTTGATGAAGTACGGCGGACAAAAATTGGTAACGAGGCTCGCAGAGAAGGAAAATTGCGTCTGACGTGGCGAACTGACGTGTTGAACGTGACGTGGCTTTATGACGCTGCTCTCGATGCACGAGGTACAGCGCAATATCAGCTAGTATAGCTTCCAGGGATTTGAACTCACGCTCGTAGCTTTCGTAACGCTACAAGTTAAAAAATAACCGGCACACTGCGCACGTGACGATCGATTAGACACCTGTCAATATTGTGATAAATGTGGCATTCGTTGTGACTGATGTGGGTGCTCCCTCTTTTTGGAAAAGACGACGATTGTTGCTCGGCACAGTCAGCAAGTGACTCGTGAAATATTCGAGGCGTATTACATGTCGAAGTATAAGGATGAGTGCGTCAGTGCTCCTCGATTGCGCTCTTCGATAAGTAATTCATGTTCTTGAAGAGCTGTGACACGTGCCCCTAGGCGATGGTCCGATGTATGCGTGTCTGTGGTTTTATGCCGGTGTGTGGTCTTTCAGAAATAAATCAGTTGTCAGTCAACGTTGGGTCTGTGTGTTCCTCGTTCTTTGTTCCCCGCACTTTTGGCGCTGTTTCCATCTTCGTAACGTAAACACCGAGCTCTGCGGAAAACAGTCTCGCCAAAGTGCTCATATAGTTCGCGCTAAACCCTTTTCGTTCAAAGAATTTTTTTTTTTGTATCACCCATATTGAGCAAATTAAGATTGTTCCCGTGCTGCAAACAAAATAAAGGATTTTTTTTACGCGACTTTGAGGAGGGGCATCGGTGGTCGAAGTGTGTTAACGCATCGCAGCCTGGAGCACGTGGAGCCAAAGCACACGCTGCAGAACCCAAGGACCCTGTGCGCGATCCCCACCCCTGCCTGCTTCGATCTGGATGATCCTTGTAGCGCCGTCCGGTCGCGTATCACTACTGTACGATGCGCTTTGAGGGTCGCAAGCAGGCAGTGGTACTGCAATGGCTAAATTGCTCATCTGCAGCGCAGATAAGAGACGCCCACTGAGGCTCACGAGCTTAATTCCCGTAGTTTGATACGTACCCGCAACACAATTACCACTCTGGGAAGCTTACCCTGATTGTCAAAACTCTCGCAGAGCAGGCAGGTTCTTTCGTGTGTTGGTGCAAGAGATAAAACTTATATTGAAGCGTAAAATTCCTTCCAGTCGAAACATCCAACGCATCGTTACAATACATCGAGACAGAACGTCCATCAGACACGTCAAGAAATCCAAAGAGGCCCAACCATCCACGAATGAATCTTTTGATGCGTTCGAGGTCATGACGCAAAGTCCTCCTTCTGCCAAACTGAGGTTCCCCGTTTCTTAGGCCAAAGGTTCAAAAATGCTTGTATTATAAGAAGAAACAAGTTTTTTTTTCTTTGAATATATGGTAGTTTAGTTTTTGTGTTTAAACACAGCAACTTAATTACGGTATGATTGCTGCCCGAATATGGCAAGCACATTAACACTAAGTTAAAACGAAAACGCCTGTTTTGAAGCCGAAAGTGTTCCAAAATGGCAAAGCCTTTGTAAAAATGAAATTGTATGAGAGAAAAACAATTTTGTGAGAAACTATGATGAAAAATAAAAATAAAAACCTGATTGCTACAGAATTTTATTTTCTGGTCTGGTAATATAATTGTTGTTTTTTACAATTGATATCATAAGTGTGCTCTTCCAGAAACTTAGTGTAAACTAGAGCGGCGCCTGAGTGGCAAATATCTAAAATTAACAATAAAAGTGGAAAAAAAACGCTGGAAAGCTGGTGAACTAACTCCATATTAAAAAAATCGAAGACTGGGAACGCATAAAAAAAAACGGGCAAACATGTACAACATTTTAGGAGACAGCTACTGGTATTATTTAAGCACCGGACATTTCAACGAACGCCGTTTCATCGAATAACTGGACACTTCGTCGAACGCCGATTCATCGAAAGCCGTTTCATGAAATTTCGCTTCACCGAATTTTGGAGCATTATAGTGTTTTTTAGAGGCTTTACGCTCGCTTCTGAGTTGCTTTCGCGCTGTCGTTGAATCACCAGAAATAAAATTACTATTCTGGTCAATTTTTCACCACTAGTTTGGTTTTTGAATCGGTAAGAACATAATCGAAAACTGCTTGAGTGGGTATGCGATCTTACTAGTTTTCCACTGCACAAGCCCGCTTGTTTTTTAGGTATTGTTGCAGCTTTCCACCAAATACTTTGTTCTCTATTGGTTCTCGCACCAAAGGCACATGCGGAAAGAAATATAACTTTTCTTCGCTGCGCCTTTTTTATTCTGTATTTATCTACTTGCGTTTTCATTCTATCCTAGGAGACTATTATGCTTCGTTTCAGCTTCCGTCCGAGCGCAGTCAAAGGCTGAGGGACGGTTCGCAACTTCTAGAAGAGCATTCCTACGCACCACAAAGTAGTCCGCAAAAGTAATTTTTTTAGAATAACTGTTTTGCGCGTAAACACTGCACAACATTCCAGATGTGTACTGCTGAGAATGATTTGCAGCGAAATGAATTACAGATCTGAAGTTTATGTTTTTATTAATATATGTAAATGCATGTGGTTTGGTGAAAACGCGTACATCCGCTGGCAACACGGCTGCAGCGCTCGGTTCTTCTGTGTGATTTCGTTCCCGTAATGGCCGAATCATGTGCTTCGCTGCTTTCCTCACCGAGTCGCTTCAAAACATCCTTTCGCAAAGTCACGTTTGTGCGTCAGGCGAGAGCGGTCGTGATGGATGTCTACTTTCAAATTCGGCAGGAGACTCCGGCCGCGTCGTACCGCGAATGCGTTGTAAACAAGAAAAGCATCCGGGCCACTACAATTGACCGATACACGGCGAAATCAGGACCCCCCCCTTACCTGCCGATCACATTGAATGCCGAGAAGCTGGTGGTGGAAAGGACTGCGCCTCGAGCCCTGATATATCCAGACAATACAAGGAAACATCAACAGCCGGGTCATCGGGCACCTTGCAACCTTACATCTCGAAACTATGCCGAACAAGTGGAAAGCTCGGACACAGACACCAGCGGCCAGCCTACGTACTGACATCCCCTGTGATTAAATTTCAGAACGTGAAAGGACATTTCTTAAGCCTGTAGCAGACAATACCGTTGATTGGTTGGTTTGCTCTGTATGTTTATACAGCCTTGATGGAGATGCGCCTCAACGGGTAATCGGTCTCTTAGCTGTAGATGAGAATTTAGCCAGTGCGGTACAACCGCTAACCTGGGGTTTTAACGTGCATCACGCAGTAGTGATAACACGAACGCGTGCCGGTACGAAGCTCATCCAGATTGAAACGGGCGGGGGCGGTGGGGAATCGAACCCAGGAGGTTCCAGCGCAAGCAATACCGTTGATACACCCGTAGCAGACGAAATACTCGGCGAGCGCGGGCAGCGCGGATCACCAGCGGCGCAGCGGAGTGATAAAAGTGCAGGCGAGATCGCTTGACCTATTGCCGGCGTGTGATTGGCTCCGGCCACACGTAGCTTTGGCTGCGCTCGGACGGAAGCTGAAACGAAGTATAGAATGACAGTTCGCATAGCCATTATACCTCCTTTCCCGTTTTATACACCACATCCCCCCTCCCCCTAGGAGACTAGCTTCCTTTCTAAGAACTTAGGTTGAAAAGCCGGCAGGTTCACGGCTCATCGGATTACGAAAAATATGCAACATGGAGACATGTCGTTGCACCAAAGACGTCTTCGTGCTTGATAAAGAATACGTCTCTTCAAGAACGAGGTTGTGTATCCTCGTTCGTACGTCACTGCACCCGAGGATACCAGGTTTAATTAAGGCTGCCGGTATAAAAGAAAAACAATGGAGGCGTAGAGGAGATAATAAAGTTTATTATTCTTAGTTTTCTATGTAGAAAAAAAGGGTCTGCTCTCGTGTAGTTGTTAAAAAAAACTATATTTTGTGTATAAAATGTTTTGACTGCTCTACTACGCGGCGTTCGATTAAATGGCATTCGATGAAATATCGCTCGACGAAACGGCCTCAATCAAACGGTATTCGAAGAAACGTTGTTGGATGATATGTCCGGACCCAATTTTATTTCACATCATAACATCTGCAGAATCCTCCACACTCCCCGAACGTTGCGCGCCTTTTCGGAACAAGATAAGACAGAACACAAGAATCAAATATCCACAGCCACGGGGTGACCCCAAACCACAAGCATGACCAGCATGGGAATGGGCCCTATTGGCCCTCTACTTTCACTGAACTACCATCTGCTCCGAATTTTCGGCCGTGACTTAAAACGATTTTTGGACTAGTTTGGAATTCGCGCGAAGACGAAGTTTTTCCAAAGTAAGAACACGGAGGAAAAGCTTTTTTTTCTTTCTTTCTGGAAATAGGATTTAATTTGGGAGATCTAAGCGAACCAAGATTACGATAGGAAATAAGGCATTTGAGCTGCGTGACGTATTAAGCCTCGTTCACACAGTCGGGTTTGACTGCACTAAGACTGACTGCGTCGAGCTGTTGCTATGTCGACCCTTACGACGAGCCAAAGGGGAGGCGCTCTCCTGCACGACGGAACGCTGCTCAACTCAGGCCACACAACGGTGTGAACGGAGCCTTTTTGTGGACAATTCAACGATGGAAGGGGTGGAGCGAAGGGACTGGCCAATTGGCTGCAGGTTTAGGTTCATAGCTGCCGTGCCGACGACAGGTGCGGATCGTTGCCATAGCCCCTTGCCACTACGGTGTATCCTGCAAGGATCCGTCGCGCTGAGAAGAGCCCGACGAAACTGAGTTCAGCGCGGTCTAGAACGATCATCTCCACATTGTTTTTTCCGCTTCTGCTCATCGGTACTAATGCGATCGGTATAATTCAAGCAGCGATTCGGGTCTGGGGTGCGCTGTACCGTAATGGGCTGGAAAAAAAAGAAGAAGAAGAGAATGATGGGGATAACGAGTTGAAATAGGCATTTCCTTTCTCCCGAATGTCGCACAAATGTCGGAGGACAAACTAAAAAGACACTTTAGACTGCTAACGTGTAGGAATGTAAAAGCATTCGTGTACGTAGCGTATTCCTCTAAGCTGCGCGACCCGCTGAGCCCGGCCGGACGACCTCTGCGGATGCTGCCCGGGCGAGCTCTGCGGCCGGCCGCTCTGCAGAGCCCAGCCACCCTGTCCCTCGGCGGCCGGGCCGCTGCGCCATGGAGAGGGTATCTCTGTGGAGTGGCGTTCCCTGGAACTATGCCGCGCGCCCCCCAATGGAAGTTTATCCATTAGTTCGCTGCTAGAGAGTACAGGTTTCGCTCCAGACGGGACAGGGATATCAATAGGTGCTGTTTGGCGCGCTTTCAAAAGCTGATAACGTCGGTTCGCTACATGAGATAGTTAATGCTTTCGGATGAAAAGACCGCGATACCGCGCCCGTCGAAGTCGGTCGACGCTAATTCGCCGGCAGGAGTTTGTTTGGTCGAACCGACACTTGGCCTTTGTTGTTTTGAGCGGGAACGGCCACCGGCGCGTACAACTCGCTCATGATCATACATATAGCTTATGCATGTGCTAGGTTGTCCTGAATTTTAACTGACCACATCTGGCAAGTCGTCCAGGTTCAAGCCTTTGCCGGCTTTACGGGCAAGAGCGTCCGTCTTGTTAGGCCTACGAAGCTTCTCGGGGTAACGCGAGTGCCACGCACAGACTCTAATCGAGTGCACCGATGCTAAAACCAACACTAAAAAGCACAAGACACCCAACTGATCGGTGAGAACAGCAAGAGGCACACGACACGCGGCAAGAGCAGCAGATTAAAATTGTAGACATAAGCGTGGTTTTGCTGTTCCGACATCCCGAACTTCGATTCATGAATGAGGCACTTTCGCGAGGGTCAAAATTTTGGAAAATGTGTTCGCTGGTCCCACCGCTAAAAGGCGGGCGTCTAAACAAATTAGTTTTTTTATCGGGTTTCTGCACATTTTTTTTAACCTTTCTAGCTAAATAAAGACGCCTTTTGAAAGAAAAACGATATTTCATTGAGTGATACACTTTATTTAGTCTGCATAAAATAAATTCTGACGGCTCTTCCCAACGCTGCCAATCACAATGTCGACCATAAAACGTCACCAACTGCGCTTCTTCAACATACCGGAGCGCCACCAGACGTTGCGCTGTCTTTGCCTGATCCGATTAACATATCAGGCCCTAATAGTTTGTGGCTCCTCCTTGTTCCCGGAGCAGCCCGACCTACTAATTAGGTATTAACAGAAAGCGCAGAAGCTCAAATATCGTTAGAGGTCCCTTTTAAAAACTTTGTGGGCCGCCAGGACAAACGCGAATAGCTCAGGTTGTCTCATGGCGCCCATGTTTTCCGTGCGGTATTCATTGATCTTAAAGCCGGCATCTGCCACCGCTCCTTTGACCACGTCGTCGGTGAGGTTCGCCATGGGGAATTCATGGTCTCCTATGGTGAATTTCCCAGGACCACCCAAACCAGCCAGAACGAACAGACCGCCAGGCTTGACGAGCGACCCTACGTTGCAGACCGCGCACCGGAAAGATTCGTGGTCTGCTATAGCACACTCGATGCAGTTGCAGGAAAGGACGACGTCGAAGGCTTCGTCGTGTTCCTGTGGGAGCACTCCGGGTTTCAGGACATCGCAGTGGACCACCTTGCGGATCGAGGATCGTGTGCGCTCCAGTATTTCCAGCCGCCCCTTCTTGGTATCGCTGTGAATCGCAACAAAGATGCGCTGCGTAAGTTACATGTAGGCCGTGGACTTGCCGGTTTTAACCTAAACACCGATAAAGTTCAGAGAGTAAGGGCAAACACAAGGCTGGTGATGCTTGAACATAATACACTAAAACCCCGAGAGTAGAGAGAAAGAAAAACGGACTTCTGTGTCATGTCGTCCCTCGTGCTCCCTTGTCTAGGGGTTTTAGTTTATCACGATAAAGTTCCGTCAGTGACGAAATTACGAAATAGGTTAAAACCACAAAAAAAAAACACGATAATAATCTGTCGGTGACAGCAGAGCGAAATCGGTTGAATCCGAAAAATACCGACAAAGATCCGTCGGTGACCAAATGATAAAACCAGTTAAAACCGCAAAACAGCGATACACACCTCGGGTTCGGTAAATACAAAATTAGTTCAAACTGAAAAACACCGATAACCATATTTGCTGGCGTTAACAATACAAAATCGGTTTAAACAAGGAAACAAAATGCTTCCTCGAAGTTTTTGTTTCAGCTATATTTTGCTTCACCAGATGCAGCCGACGCTACGAGCTATTGATACCTGTCAGACAGCGTCAATAGATCACCATCATGGTGTTCTTTATGTTTCTGTAAGTGTTAAATCATCCATGATCTCATAAGCAAAAGGGCCTTCTGACTTGCGCCTTTGTCGCTGCCTGATTCTTCCCATTACCTGGTACCGTCGGCTGGTTTCCACTTACACACAAAGAAAGTGTAGGGCTGTTTTTTGTTGCAACCCTCCCCTCTTGGTCTTGAAATCTTAGTTTTTCGTTGGACACTTTCACCGAGAATCGCCGTTTATAGCGTCCGTCCGAAACAAATCACAGAACTACACCGATATGGTTAAAAAAAATAAACACCGCAAAACATTAACGGATTTCTCTTACAATATACACCGGAACGTCCATGCCCTGGTTATATATGTAGTCATCATACCCGACAGTGCACATACATTATTGCGGACTAATTGAAGATATAAGAATTTCATGCTAAATGTTTCTTTTCTTATCATTCAGAAAACCTGGATGATTTCACCAGATATGAGCTGGACTTCCTTAGTGCTCAGGCTTGCCTCGCGCTAGGCATCTCGCATAATCAAGGAGAGTACAATAGATTAGGAAAAATCACGTCTAAACAATTCTAATTTTAGCTTCTATCTGAAGACATGTACGTCTAGTTTTGTCTAAACATGTCCCCTTTTCCAGATTTTATATAGAAGATGACAAATGAATCAACATCCAGGCTAATACCCAGCTTCAAGATCGTATTTCGAAGAAAAAATTGACAATTAAACCAGGGTGTCGAACCGGAACCGAACCGAACCGAAAACCGGAACCGAACCGGTATTTTTTCCGGAACTGAGCCCGAACCGTTATATTGTTATCACGATGAACCCGAACCGGAACTGAACCGCAAAAAAAAAATAACGGTTACCGGCTCATGTCAAAACGGTTCGGCCACGCGCTGTTGACAATGAATGTGCTAACAATGCCATTTGTTTTTTAAGTGCCGTCAACTGACACACCTCGCTTACATATTTTTCTTCTCCACTCAGTCTTAGGAATATAAACGCTGCATCCATGAATCTTGACAAACGCTGCATCCATGAATCTTGACATAGGAACCAGTATTGCGCTGGTCGCGGCTTGCACGGAAAAAAAAGAATTGGAAGGCTGTGCAAAAAAAATAAAAAAATCGCGTCACGGGATTACATTTTCCTACAATCTCGTAAATCCTAAATGCTGCTGTGTGCTCATTTCATAACACGTTTCTAGAACGCGCGGGTTCTTGAAGCTTGCTTCCATCGGAATGAGAAAAGAAAAGGCTGTGGAGTTTGATAATGTTTGAGGGGGAGAAAGAAATTTTATTTACAGTTGAAATGAGCATTTATGAATTATATCTGCTCTTCGCTGCCCCAACCACCGGTCAGAGTATATCGAGCTATGAAGTGTCAAGATTTACATGCCGTATTTTTTCGTACCGGAAACTCGATAAATGCGGGGAAAAAAAACAGGGATACAAACCCTAGTCGCTCGCGGAGAAGCGAAGCTGCGCGCACTTTCGAATTTGACAAAGGATCTGCCGAGCTTCTGTTGCTTCCGTCGCCTGCCCAGCGTAGTCATGGGACTCAAGCGGGCGCGTGCGCTCAAACCAACGCTCAGCAGACGCTGGAGTTAGCGCCCGTGACAGACAGCCCTGACATCAGACAGTCGTTGTTTGCCGCTTGGATTGGCTACAGGCTTTTATAAACGTTATGCACTACTAGTTTCGACGATGTATCCCGTTTCGTATGTGCTGATTTCAGATGTTTTATTTGTAATTTATTTTGATGTTGCAATTTGTCATTTATAATTTCCGAACCGGTTCGCGAACCGGTTCGCGGTTCGAATTAATCGAACCGGAACTGAACCGGAACAAAATAAATTTACCTGAACCTAAACCGTAACCGAACCCGTATTTTTTTCGGTTCGACACCCTGAATAAAACCTTATTCGCCGTTGTTATTGTATCCGGGATTCGCGCTGTACCGAAGTCGGCTAGACATTCCCATGGCTGCCCGTTTAGTTTTCTTTCTGCGAGCCAGTAGACTCTTTTCAAAAACCCAATCATGCAATATTGGCAGTCGGAATTTCTCGGGTCACAGAGCGTGTGACTGGAACAGAGAATTTTTTCTTGGCTTCGTCACCTTTAAAGCAGGTTTACCGAACGATTTGCAATCAGATTCGAAAGGCGCACCGCACAGTTCCACCTTTCTGGTAAGTTAAAATGCCGGAACAAACGAAACTCATTTTTGAGATGCCTAGCTTTAAAGTGGGTTCAAACCGATGGGCCTTCGCTGTACTATCGCGGACATTACGAGGCGAATCATTCCTTCACGCTTTCTTTTGACGTACTGCCAAATTTTGAGAGAGCAGTGATTAGAGCAAGGAATGGAAAATGAAATTGGGGTCCCATACGCTGAAATTTCTGACCTTGTGGGGAACATAGACGAAAAATGACCAGATCAGGTGTTTCAGCTCATATTGTCCGCGGTAGTCCAGTGAAATACAATTCAAACATTCAAAATACGCTGCGTTTACCTATAGCCCTGCAAGGCAGCGACTTCCTGGGCACGGGAGGTCCAGTCGATGGCATCTTCACTTTTCTCGAGCCACTTCTCGAGTTCCAGCCTGTTGCCTTCCATCAGGTCGCTCAGCACGATGTCGCTGAATCGCCTCGAAGAAAGGAACGAAGGCCAGAGCATCGGGCCGCTGCCCACTTCTAAAAGGGTCTTGCCCTGAACCAGATCTGTGGAAAGCACGCTGGAGTGTCAGTTTGGTCCGGCTTCAGTGCGAACAAAGGCCGATTTCATGCCTCTCTGGGCTCGTTAAAGAATATATATATATATATATATATATATATATATATATATATATATATATATATATATATATATATATATATGGAAACGATTAAATTTTTGCGAGGACCTAATTTTCGCGAATTTCCCGAATCACCTACACACGCGAAAAATACGTCGTGCGAACAATTCGGGTAATATGTGGACGCTACGGAAGCTACACCCGATTCGCGAAAATTAGAACCCGCGAATAATTTCAAATTTTCAGCTTTGGCCCGTTTCGCGAAAATTTGAGCCCGCGAAAATTAATTCGTTTACAGTATATATATATATATATATATATACATATGTTACACTAATGCGGTTGGTGCAGTTGAGTTATACCAAAATTTGGTTATACTATACAGGGGGACATAGAATAGGTGGATAATCGTAACGATCAGGGGCTAATTAATTAAAATTCGTTAATTAACTTTTTAGTTTATAAATATAGAGATATGGTTTCAATTTGAAACTTGCTCAGCATCAGCGTAAACCACTAAATCAACTTTTTTTAGAAGGATATAACGCCGAAGCAGTATATTACGGCTTTCCGTAAAAACGCTCAATTTGGACGCGTTTCTATGTTTCAATTTATCCGAGCGCATCTCTGCGCCATTAAATGCAAAGGTGCAAGCGAGCTGGACAAGGAATTCTTTTCGTCGTCAATTCTATATATTTTTTGTATGTGTTATAGTTTTATAAACGCCATATGGATTCCTTCGCAACGTGGGTACGTACACTTTATTTTGAGGAAAAATGGGGAAAAACCAGGAAACTCTAACCGCTTGATAAATTCAACACAATAATAAAAAAAGTGACACGTTTTCTAGTGCGCGTACTTTTATTGTTTTACGTGTTTTACCGGCTCGTAAGTGGGGGTCATTTTAGTGGCATATAAATCTCGCCGGTTATCAATATTAGCGTGATCGGGATGTTGTCTCTCCATGAACAAGCCATACCTTTTTTTTATACTGTTATTCTTTGTTGGACTCACGGCTTGCCTCTACTCTCTTGTTGTAGAACATAGGACTGTACCAAAAATACCGGGAAGGTAAACATCGCTTACTAACCGGGAAAATACTGTAACTAAGGCAATTTTACATTTATAATGTTAACAAAGGTAACTATTTTTCGCTGCGACCCAAGTACACCAGGGTAATTTCTCTTATTATCCGACGAAGAGGAGCACAGCAAAATAGGACCGGTTGCTGTATGCTTCAATTGTAAACCGAAAGTCCCATAGACACTAGCGCCAGTTTAACATCTTGTGTACACTATCTATAATTTATAACAACTCTTTGGGGTACCCCCTTCAACCTCTTAAGCCTGAGTCCCGTCGTTTGAAGCGCCATCTCGATTTTCCTTTCAAAACAGTGTATTTCATAGAGCACGGTGAAACGCCATTCAGACGCTGTGCTTCAAAACATATGTGTTCCATAGAATACACTAAAGTTACCATAGGTGCCATCCTGAAAACGGTGGCGCGTCCAACGACGGGACGTGGGCCGTGAGGGAAAGGGGGTACCACGAGCAGTACACCCCTCGTGGTACATGACATTCAATGTCATGTGAATTGCTGAAAGAGTTCTCTGCTTCAACCGACGATTATGAAGTGTTGTGTGCCGAGACAAAGGATATAATTTTTGCGGTGTGCTATCGGCCACCAGATGGTGCTTTGAATGTTTTTCTTACATTCCTAGAAAATATGTTGGCCTGTGCAAGTTACCGCAGACAAAATGTCATAATAGGTGGTGATTTTAATATCGATATGAATTCTGATAGTGCGAGGAAAAAAGATTTTGAGAGAGTGTTCCTTTCGAATGGGTGTACGAATGCTATTGAGTCATTTACAAGGATTACTTGAACGACGCAAACAACTCTTGGTCTTTTCTTAACAAGCTATGATCCATCGTGTATGGTTAGTGGAGTTTTGAGTTGTCCAATTAGTGACCATATGCCTGTTTGTTTGTCAGTTCGAACAACCCCCTTGAAAAGTAAAAAGCTAATACTAACGTAACATTCCAGCTTATTAACGAAAAGACCTTAAGCGAGTTTCAGAAAGAGCTTAAGGATATGTGCAGGGACGAAGTTTTTCAACAAGGAGATGCCAATATAGCTTATAATATTTTCCTCAGCATATTTGTTGCAGCATATAAGAAACACTTTATCAATAAGGAGCGCAAATTCAATAAGAAATTTCGGAAACCTTGGTTAACAAAAGAGCTCTTAAGGAAAATTAAGAAGCGGGAGAGGCTTTGTCTAACATTTATTAAGAAAAGGATCCCTTCAGACTTGGAAACGTTTAGGGTCTATCGTAATAAACTAACTAAAGAGTTAAGGAATGCCAAGGAAGCTTACTACATGAACCTCTTTTCTAGCTGTGCAGGGGACACAGATAAGCTATGGAGCATGCTAAGTGTAGTCATGAAACGAAAACAGAATGTTGAAACAATAGAAAGAATTTCTCTCAATGGACGCGTACTGACAGGAGTTGAACTAGTGAATGCGTTTAACCACTATTTTGTCCATAGAGAACCTGAACTGTGTTCAAATGAGTCTTGTAGTTACTCCCTGTCCGGAAACGAAAGCAGTATTTTTTACATGCAACCGACAGTGTAGAGGTATGTTCAACCTTTCTTGGACTCAAGAACTCTTGCAGCCGTGATGCTGACGGTATTCAGATAAGACCTGTCAAGTACGTAATTAATGAAATCGTCCATGTCTTGGTTCATATATACAACTTATGTATTTCCACAGGAACCTTTCCAGACAAAATGAAAGTTGCCAAAGTTACAGCACTATATAAAGAAGGTGATAGGTTAGACATAAAGAACTATCGCCCAATTTCTATCCTTCCAATTTTCTCGAAATGCTTAGAAAAAGTTATTTTAAATCAAATATCGTCATTTTGTGCAAAATATCAGCTAATAACTAAAGCTCAGTATGGATTCCAAAAAAATAAGTCTGTGGAGCTGGCTCTTCTTGAGCAAAAAGAATATATTTTACAAAACTTCGAGCAGAAGCTTCTGACTTTGGGCATTTTTGTTGATTTTACCCAGGCCTTTGATCATATCGATCACAATATTCTAGTTAAAAAGCTTGAGCGGTATGGCATAAGGGGTCTGCCACTTGAGTTCATAAAATCCTATCTCGGCAGAAGGCGACAATTCGTTTTTCTGAATGGCTTAACATCTAAAAGCAAAGAAATAATCTCTGGTGTGCCTCAGGGTAGCATTCTTGGCCCGTTGCTTTTTAACTTATACGTCAATGATATCATACATATATGTCAACAGGCGAAGTTTATAATCTATGCGGACGATACTAGCATATTTCTATCGTCCAGCTCCTACGCCGAGATAACCAATATGGCAAATGATGTTCTACGTAAATTAAGCTCTTGGTCAAAACAGAACCGTCTAAAAGTAAATTCTAATAAAACTAAAGCCGTTTTCTTCTATACAAGAGGAACGCCTATCCCATTGCATCATAACATAGCGTTTAATCACACAAACATCGAAGTTTTGGACACTATAAAAGTGCTTGGCACGTACTTCTCCAGTAACATGCAATGGGACGAGCATGTTAACTTTGTACTACTCAAACTTAGTCAAATAGCTGGTATACTGAATCGAAATAGGTATATTCTTCCGGAATCAGTTAAATTATTAATCTACAATACGCTATTTGTATCTCATATTAACTACTGCCATCTTGTATGGGGCACAACAACAGAATCTAACCTCCATAAATTACACTTAATGCAAAAGAGAATGATACGCGTTATTGCCAATGTCTCATACACCGAACATACTGACTACCTTTTCAAGAAATATAACATTCCAAAAGTTCATGACATATACCGAAGGAGGCTTATGCGAGATTTTTATTATAGCATTAGGAAAAATACCTCTACACTCTTAGAAATAGGAAACTTAGAAAAAAGGCAACCTTCGCATAAAACACGAACTCCAGAACCATGGATAGTTCCTCGTTCTCGGACAAATTATGGTGACCAAATGCTTAAGAATACTTTGCCTCGACTACTAAATTCATTTGAGGAGGCTGGCACCGATATATCCTCTATAACCCCTTCTGAACTGAGATATCTTTTATGTTCATTTTCTGATACCGGCGCCCTTAGAACTACCTAAGATGAAAACGAGCTATTTCCTAAAATTGTTTTGTGTTCCTTACCCGACCTAATCATGTTAAATTGCAACTGTATACTAATGTGTGGAGCTGTATCGAATGAGTGAATCTAATTGACCAGGAAGTGTTTTGTTACTGTGTGTGAGTGTTTTGTGAGTCCAATGCTGCCATCATTTAAAGGGGGCCGAGGGCCCCACAAGCTGCGTTTGTAGCTTTTTTCCTCGGCCTCCTCCATTCTGTAGGAAATGGAAACCAATAAAGAAAGAAAGAAAGAATCAGCGTCTATGGGAAACTTGTTCCGTAACTGAGCTAATCCATATAGGAACAGCGACATCTGCTCCTCACGCTGTGTTGCGGGCGTCCAACCTTTCGGCGTTCCAACGCGGACTCGAACAGCGCAAAGACAAGCAGCCTTTGCCTCTATACTCGCTATATTCCTTCAAATCAAAGATTGGGCGCTATGATGTAACCACGCGTTCTCACCCCCTCCTTTCTGTTTTTTTTTTTCTTGTTTGTTAACTGGACACGATTTACCTGATTGAAAGATGCCGTGGAGTGCTTCTTGTTGAAAAGCAGTGACCGGCCCGTACCTTTTGTTCACTTCGTCCACATAACCTCGAGCCCCAAATTTATTGTTGTAACCAACCCTCACTCCTTGGGATTTCACGCTTCCCAACATCTCCGCGGGGCGACTCCTGGAAGTAAATGTTTCCGGAATAAACGCATATTCTTCGATACATCGTTTCGCTTTAAGTCGGACGGCTGCATGCCCACGCTACGTTACGACGGATTCAATCAAGCTGCGCGAGAAGTGGGTGGATTAAGGCCCTTTAAACAGATTGTGACGCTAGGGGTTGGGATACAGAACGCGAAGGTTTGGGAACATGACGTTACCTGGATCAAAAGATAATTGAGAAAAAAGGAAGTTTTTCAAGAAGCCTACGCCAAAGTAGAAGGGTATGCACTTGGGCTAGTTGCTGATCCATGTGTTTGAGGGTAAAAGCGCTAAAAAAAACGGACAAGTAAAAGGAACGAACAACACAGAGGCCAAAGCCTAATATCGTCAAAACACGACCTGACATTGTGGACGCTGGTGGGATTTATATTGGCGAAAAACACGTATCAGGCAGAAAGAAGATAATGCGTTCTTTCTAGCTGACAAGTTTTGTTTTTGTTTCAGAGCGCAGCTCTTAGGCGCCCGGTTCCGGGTCGAGTGGCATCGTCGTCGGCATCGGCGTAACCGCGCGCGTTGCATTATGGGACGTCACAGTTTCCCCGCGAAATTTAGTGGGGAAATTGGCGCTAAATTTAGCGGAAAAATTTTCCATAAATTTAGAGGGAAATTTAGCGAAAATGTATTTCTAAATCAAAGGGGAGGAGGGTACGAAGGGGAGAAGCATACCCTCCCCTTCGTACCCTCCCCTCCTCCTTATCAAGAGCTGTGATCTAATTCCGCATTACAAAGAATTGTAAACGTGTTTTTTTTTTTATTAAAATAGTTGTTACAGGCGCCAACAATGTCGTACCTTGTTTTGACGATATTCGGTTTAGGTGTACACAGACTCAGAGAAATTACTAGAACACAGAAAGTATAAAACATAGAGAGGACGAAACACAGACAAGTACATCTTACCAACACGCTTGTTAGGAATTCAATCAGAAAAATCATCTTTTGATTCAGGAAACGTCATGTTCCCAAACGTTGGCGTTCTATCCGAACCGCTAGCGTCAGATTCCCACGAAGTTTGAGCATTCTGCGATCTGTCGCTTATTTCCAGAGGCCGAAAAACACGGTTCTCTTTTTTTTTTCAACAAAAGAATACGCTATTTTAAAGTAACCACCTCTGAATAAATCTTAGTTTGTAATAAGTTATAATGGTTACACAGATATGTGGCTGGCGTATGGTGGAAAACATAATACATTAATCTTGACAAGAAGTCCGCTGGAAGCCTTAGCGCGTTTCGCCGATAGGTTTGTAGCTCTCAAGTTCGGGCAGCGCCCCTGGTGAGCAAAATCGTATACTTCTCGGTCGCGTTTTGGTTGCGAGTCATTACCCTTCTTCACGGTTCTCGCGGACGCTAAGTTGGCAAGATTTCATTGGTGGATATACAGTTTTGAGAGATAACAAGAAGAACAAAGAAGCTACGAGGAAAGAATTATTAACCTTTTGATGGGACACTAAAACCGCAAACTGCAACATTCTTTTCTTTTTATACTTTCTTGCCGCACGTAGACAAATACTGACACGATTTTGAACGGCCTCGGCACGTGCATGGTCGAAGGCTGCAGTAAAGCTCTGTGCTCGAACCATGCATTACATGGACGCACGAGCAACACACGAGCAAGGAGCATGCACGTGGTCACGCGGTCGCCAGCGGATGAGTTCTCGCTGCTCACTGATGGTTCAAGAGAGAGAGCTTCACCGGAACCCCGCGCCTTCCCTATTGACGTCACAGCGCACGCCACTCGGAAGTTAGTGAAGCAGTTGAGAGGCGCCGAAAACCGCAATCTTTGTTAATTTTTAAAATAAAAACTTGAACATGCAGGCGAAAGCGGTTTTTTGTACTTTACTTCAGAAATGTCGAGACACCAACTCCCACATTAGTTAAGCAAAGCACTGAAACTGTTGCATAGCTCCTTTAAGCTGAAACGAAGTATAGGCAGGGACGCTAGGTACTTCCTTGTCCCCATCGAGCTGGTCACGTGACATAAAAATCCTCTTGGCCGCAGCCGCGGCCAAGAGGGATTTTTATATCACGTGACCCACTCCATGGGGACGAGAAGTACCTAGCGTCCCTGCCTAATGGCTGAGAAATCCGTGTGGATGCGAGTACACAAGTCTAATTTCGCTCGCATAAACTGACCGCAGAGACTTTAAACTGAAGTTCATTTAACGGCCTATCCTACTTTAGGAGCGGCAGGTAACGTTACGGGCAGGGAGGGTAAATATGAGCCAAAATGAAAGAAAAATCACGCGAGATAAAAGCGGTGCAGTATAGTTATATACCTACGCTAGCGTCCACGACAGTCGCCTTTTGCTGTTGTCGAGAGGTAGGAGCGCCCGGACTTGTCGACGCGGCGTGAAACTCCCGAGTTCAAATCGTGCCAAAAACTTGATTTCTTTTTAAATTTCGCTTGTGTGTCTTATTTTTTAACTGCGATCCTTTTACAAGTCGTCCAAATCATCCACTTGCACTACTGCACCCTACACTGTTTTTACTCTTTTTTTCTGAGCTTGGCAACGGTCGTTGCCAACATGGGGTGCGGCCACGTCTTTGTGCGTGTCCGGCTCTTGCTCTATTTCGTAGTAATTGTGGCGCTCCGTCAACAATCTTCTGCCGTATCGGGGACCCGTGAGCACCTCACCCGTCCATTCGCGCCACCCCAGCTTCATATTGCGGCTGCTCACACTCGTTCTCGTGGTTCTGTCGGCATCGATGCTAAGCCTACTGTGAAGCTCACGCAGCTGGCTCGAAGTTACGGCGCACACTCCCTCCAGCAGCCTCCCATCACCTGGCTGTTCCTCCTCACCGGTGATGTACTGCCAAATCCTGGACCTGGATTGCGGCCCATCTGCCCCCGCTGTCACCGGCCAGTGCTCGAGAGTGTGGTTGCGCTACAGTGCGATGGATGTGACTCCTGGCTCCACTGCAAGTGCGAGCTTCTCTCGCTCCCAGCATACAGGCGACTCGCTGCATCAATCGCCAAATGGTACTGCGGTGTTTGCGCGTTGCCCCCTTCGACGACGACCTTTTTTCACCCTCGGCCAGCCAATGCACAAGGCCTGCTCCAGTGGTCAGCGCCAGTCCGGCGCCCGTCTCCACCGCGCGCGGGGGATCATCGCCCCCCGTTCCCGATCCGACTCACGCCCTGGGTATCAACAAGGGTCTGACGCTGTGGTACAGCAACTGCCGCAGCATCAAAACCAAGGTTCTCGATCTACAAGCCACGGTTGCGTCTCTCCCTCGCTCATCTGTCATCCTCCTATCCGAAACCTGGCTTGACCCCGGCGTTCAGGACAGTGAGCTTTTCGACTCGACTTATGCAGTTTTCCGGAAGGACCGAAGCGGCAAGGGTGGGGGCGTCCTCATCGCCACGCCATCCAGCATCTCTGTGAACCGCAGGGATGACCTTGAGTCCCCAGATCTCGAGGCGGTCTTCGTTGAAGTATTCCTTCCGCGGGGACCGAACCTCCTCGCCTGCGTGTACTGCCCACCCAATCGCCGCGAGGCCTCGTACACCCTCCTGGACGCCTCGCTTTCCCGTGTGAGATTTGAGACCTACAGAGACGTGATCCTGCTTGGAGATTTTAACTCTCACATTGAATGGTGGAGCCACGAAGAGCCTTCTCCCAGCGACAACACGGATGATGTCCTCCTAGACGTCATCTCTGCTGTCGGCCTCCAACAAGTGTGCCGCTCTGCCAGCTATCAAGTACAAGACCGTGCCCCGTCATTTCTTGACCTCGTGTTCACCACAGACATAACTAGGATCCTCTCTTGCGAAGTATATCCTGGTCTGTCCGGGAGTGACCATCACGCAGTAGAGGTCGAATATGCAGTAAGCCTCCCCGAAAAGGTCAGTTTGCATGTACCGTGTGGAACTTTTATCAGATGGACTGTGCCCATATGGCACAGTTAGCACATCTTGCCCCCTGGCGTCTCACGATGGGTGAGGACTGCTCTGATAATTATGAACTCTGGTGCGACTTTGTGGATGCTATCCAGAAGGAATGTGTGCCAAGTAAGTCTCGCTGTTCACAAAGAAAGAGGTCCCCATGGATTACTCCAGAAATCAGAAAAATGGCCAGTCGTAAACGCGCTCTCTTCAAGCGTGCTGCTCGCCTAAGCTGTAACACGACCCTCCACAAAGCCAAAGATCTGCAGCGCTCGCTCAAAGCTGCCATCTACCGGGCCCACATGGACTACGCCCACACCATCTCTGTTAAGGCGAAAAAAGACCCGAAACTGTTCTGGGCGTTCTTCAGCAGACTTCAGTCCAGGCGACAGCAACCCTGTTTCTCCGTTGACAACCACCCCATAGAGTCGCCCAAAGACATTGCCCAACTATTCGCCTCCCATTTTTCCTCGGTTTTCAGTTCCAGCGTCCCTTCTCCCGACTCTGACCACGTCATCCAGCAGCTCGAGGCCTCCGTGCCTTCTCCGGCTGCCACACTAGAAACTGTTCAAATATCACTTGATAAACTGCACGAAGCAGTACGTCTTATCACGACCTCTCACTCCACTGGGCCTGACCGGCTTGCCCCTACCTTCCTCAAGACACTGTACCCCTATGTTTCTTTCCCTATGCTTCATCTCTTCCAATCTTTCGTGGACAATGCTTACGTCCCCACTCCCTGGAAGAAGGCCTTTGTGATCCCAGTGCACAAGAACAAACAAAAACCTGCCAACGATCTCTCCAGCTACCGGCCAATTTCAATCACTTCTATCCTGTGTCGAACCTTTGAACGTGTAATTAATCAGCACCTCCTCCGTTTCCTAGACAATAATAATCTTCTTTCTGCTTCCCAGCATGGTTTTAGACCTAACCGAAGCTGCGAGACTGCCCTTGCTTTTGTCGCACACTATGTGAGTAACAATATGGACAACCGTACGCCGACAGACTTGATCCAACTGGATCTGTGCAATGCTTTTGACACTTTGGACCACTCCATCCTCCTTCAGAAAATTGCACAGCACGGGGTGTGCGGCTCCCTACTGCTTTGGTTGAGTCGCTTTCTAACTGGCCGTGCCCACCGCGTGCTTTTTCATGGCGAGGTCTCTGACAACTTCACTGTCACCTCTGGGGTACCCCAGGGCTCAGTTTTGGGGTCCACTCTCTTTCTATTATACGTCAACGACATGCCTACATCTAGCGAATGTCTGCTTGTCCAATACGCAGACGACACCACTATTCTGGCCCCAGTAACATCGCCCCACTCTGTGTCGGGCGTCCAGGACTTCCTTGACCAGATCGACTGCTGGGCTAGAATCAACAACCTCACGATAAGCCAAAACAAAAGCGCTGCAATGCGCCTCACCAACAGTCGTTCTGGTTCACTCCCAGCTTACTCCCTGTCAGGTGCTCCGATTGCCGTCGTTCAGTCGCTTCCTATCCTGGGAGTTGTCTTCTCTTCTTCTCTCGACTTCTCTCCGCACATCACCAACACTGTCTCAAAGGCACGCCGAACTCTCGGTTTTGTTACCCGTGTATCAAGGGCCTGGGGGCCTGAAACGTTTCGTGCACTGTATACTGCCTTGGTGCTGCTTAGGCTCGAGTACTGCTGCTCTGTATGGTGCCCATTTCAGGCCCACCTGGTGGATAGACTAGAGGGCGTGCAACGTCGGGCCACCCGGACTCTCTACTTTCGCATGCTGGGCCGGCGTGCCCCTCCACCCCCGTACGAGGCTCGGCTTAAGGCTCTTAAGTGGCAGAGTCTCCGGCATCGCCGGACTGTGGCTCGGGTTAGACTACTGTGTCGGCTGCTCGACGGGTCTATGGAAGGTACTCCCCTTGGCTCCTACATCCGAATAGGGAAGCGATCCGGCCAGCCAGATCCACAGCTTGCACGTACTGTGCGCCATACCAACTCTGTGCTCCCGGCTGCCCTTAGGGACTTTTTGGCCGCCCCCTGTCTGTTCGTTCCCCCTCCCTACCAACCGGACAGAATCAGCCGCCCTTCGCCGCGCATTCTCGCGATTCCTTTTCTAGCGTGTACATGTTGTTATCATTTTAGAGCGCAGCTCTTAGGCGCCCGTTTCCGGCTTGAGCGGCGTCGCCGTCGGCGTCGCCGTCGGCGTCGGCGTAACCTCAAGGTCACCCCAACGTCACGTGACCCCCAAGGTCACGTGACCCCCAGGTCACGTGACCCCCGAGGTCACGTGACGCCCTAGGCCACGTGGCCCCAGAGGTCACGTGACCCCCCAGGTCACGTGACCCCCGAGGCCACGTGGCCCCCGAGGTCACGTGACCCCCCGACGTCACGTGACCCCCGAGGTCACGTGACCACCTCAAGGTCACGTGACCCCCCCGAGGTCACGTGACCCCCCAAGGTCACGTGAACCCCCTCCCTCTGCACCTTCCCCCCTCCTCAAGAGCTGCGCTCCAATTCGGCCTTACAGAGAGTTGTAAGCGGCTTTCATTTTTTTTCTGTTATGTGTTTGTCCTTGCTTTCTCCTGCCCCGGGTGGTTGGCTAGCAGACGCACAAGCGTACGGGCTTTCGCCTTTCTGTTCTAGCCGAGCAAGCCACTCGGGGTAAAACTTCTTTGCAAATAAAGATTATTATTATTATTATTATTATTATTATTACTACTACTATTTGTTCAACCTGTTGAATCAACACACCGGAAGAAAAAAAAAAGACATCACGCCAAGTTAACGCGCTAATATAATAGTTTCATAATGTTCATTAAAAAGAAACAAGATTACAGTATCGATAGGACTTTAACACAAACAGGGCCGAAAAAAGCTTTCTTCCCCCAGCAACTACATGCACTTTTATGTGTTTTCAAATATACAACGCTCTTGCTACGACTCCTTTCAATAACAGGAGGCGCCTAATTCGTACTTATACACCCTGTAGTTGAGTCAATTAAAAAAAGAAAAAAACTTTCACAAAATAAGCACAAGAAAAAATACAAAAAAAATTTTCGACGAGATTTGAACCCGGAACTTCCACGCCGCGACGACAAATACTAGCACTCTTACCTCTCGACTAAAGCAGAAGGGTTAGGTTTCTGGCGCTGGCGCGGAGGTATAACTATACTGCACCGCTTTTATCTCGCGTGATTTTTCCTTTATGTTGGCTAATATTACCCTTTCCTGGCCATAACTTTACCTGCCGCTCCTAAAGTATGAAGAAGCGGTTAATTGGACTCCAGTTAAAAGCATCGGCAGTCAGTTTCTGCGAGTGAAATTAGAGTTTTGTACTCGGCCCGGCACGGCTTTCTCCGCCATTAGGCAGGGACGCTAGGTACTTCCTTGTCCCCATAAAGCTAGTCACGTGACATAAAAATCCCTCTTGGCCGCAGCCGCGGCGCAAGATGAGCAAACCGCCCCAGGAACACAATGGTTTAATCTGCAAAGGCATATCCGCGGCTCTGATACTGTTTCTTGCTAGTACCGGACCCCCAGCACATATTTATGTGCTTTCTGTCTGTGCACGTGTGTTTGCATGCGCGCGGATTTGTGTGTGTTGTGTGTGCATATGTAAAGGAGAAAGAGAGTAATAACCTTATCCTTGCCATGTCCTTCATCATTATCCCGATCACATCATTGAGCTCTCTCATCTCCATATCGTTATCATTACTCTCCCCTTTACTCCAGGGCAGAATAGCCAGACAAGACACACGTCCAGGATAAACTCTCGGTCTTTCTGTCATTAATCCAATCGAACACTTTCCCCTCTTGTTTGAACACACATCTCATTAATATCAATTCCAGTCATAAGTATTGCTGACTTCTGCGATAACAACGGCACCGAGCTGCTTCAACAAAACGCCGTCACGTCAGGTTCACTCAGCAGCGTCATCGAGCAACTCATAATTTCACAGCGCCTGGTGGGTTAAAGACGAAGCCGTGAACGTAGATTCAAAAACACGCGACGAAAATCGCCACTGCATTCGACAAACAGCTGACTCGACCAATTTGTTTTTCAATGTGTAACACATATTAGTACGTTATAGTTTTCAGACAAACAAAGCATACGTGCAAGCTAAAGAAAACAACGCAGGAAGCGAAACCTAATGCGATGGGAAACCCGAAATTCACTCACGTGATCTAGATTCTAAAACAATGATGATGGCAAAGGTCCCTTTTTGTTACGCGAAATGTGGTGCACTGCACGATCGAAAGCAGAGCCTTGTGCATGCAACCAGCTCAGGGCATTTTATGCACCAACGCGCCACTTTGGCATTTCACCAGTCCGAGGGGGCAGGAAGGTTCGGCCACTTCCTCACTCCTTTCCCACCTGGTGTGGAGGCACTGCGCAAACAAGTTCGTAAAAAGCTTTGAAGTCACTGACTTGCTTTTGTTATAGTTTTTTTAATTTGTATTGTGTAATTTTGTTTATTTGGCTGACAGGAAACGTTTTAATATAAAACGTAGTTGCCAGAAGTATCATTTTATAGTAGGAAATGTTTTTGTTCCTATTTTACTGAAACGCCCTCTATCGTGTTTTTCATACATGCCCGCATCACGGGTGTAGGACAAAGTGGTTATGGACAAAACAGTCCGCGCACAAAATGTCACTAGAAAAAATAATTCAAGTCAAAATGTCCCCAGAAAAAATTGTTCAAATCAAAATGGCCCCGAACAAAATGGTTCCGAAAAAAAAGATCCAGGTAAAAACGGTTACGGAGAAAATAATTCCGCACAAAAGGGCCTTGAAAACATGGTTTTGGACAAACTGGCCTTGAACTAGAAGGTCCCGGGCAAAGTTATTCCGGTCAAAATGACCCCGGAGGAAATGGTCCCAGATAAAATAGTTCCGGACAAAACGGTTCCGGTCAAAATAATCCAACTCAAAAGGACCCCGGACAAAATTGTTCAAGCAAAATTGGTCCTGGACAAAAAGGTCCCGGAGAAATTATTCCGGTCAATCTTATACCGAATAAAATAGTCTCGGAAAAACTGGTCTCGCACAAAATAATCCCACACCAATTGGCCCCGGAAAAATTGGTTTGCAACAAACTCTCCGGAGAAAAATGCCCCAAACAAATTTGTCCCATCAAATGCCCCAAAAGAAATGGATCCCGAAATAATTGTCCTGAACAAAGTAGTTCCGGACAAAATAATCCCGCATACAATTTACCCCAACGAAATGGTTCCTGGACAAAAAGGTCCCGAACAAAATCGTTCCGGTCCAGACGTTTACGGTAAAAATGACACTGATCGAAAGGTTCCAAGACAAAACGGTCTCTGATAAAAGAATTCCGCTCTAAATGGCCCCATGATAAAATGGTTCCAGACAAACTGACTCCGGAAACAAGGTCCAGAACAAATGGTTCCTGTCAAAATGATACCGAAAAAATGTTCATGGGAAAAAACAAAACAAAATAATTTTTTATCAAAAGGCCTTGAAAGACCGGGTCCGATCAAATCGGCCCTGAAAAAAAGGGTCCCGGACAAAATAGCTCTGGTCAAAATCCGACCCTCAATCCTAGAAATATATCACGGGAAGCAACCGATAGGGAATTTTGTTGTCTGCGCAAGATGGCGACGTAGACCAGACTCGATAAGCGAAGCTAGGGAGTCGCATATCGCTCCAACAGCGGCGTCATAATGGCGTCACGCATACAAGTCAACGGATGACATCTGACGTCTGATATTATGCTAAGATAACTAAGACGGCCGACCTCTTTGAGCTCTAGCATCACCTATTACACAGGGGTCGGCTTCTAGGTTCTGAGCCGTTACCATATGTTTATGCTACCGCATGCCGTGCTACATGAGGCGAGTTTGTGGAAGTTTTTGCAACATCGATCGGTGTAGCAGCGTCCCGATACGTTCGTCTTCTGGCGAACCGCCAGTACGTTCTTGCTTCGACCAGAAAATGTCCGATCCGCTCGCTAAAGGACCAGAAGGCTGGAAATAGGAGCGAAATTAATCGCTTTTGCGGAACTGAAAAGCGGCATATCAAGATCGTGGTATGGGAAAATTATTAAAAAAACAACTCACGATCACAAAGCCGGGCGAGGGAAATTTACCACGTCATAAGACGGCACCGGCGAAAGTGGATAGCCTTAAAAATACGATTGTGCGCACTTTTTACAATTTGGGATAGTTTCAAAGAAGTGGTAAAAAAAAACAAAAAAAAAAACATGGCGATTGATTCTCTTTTGACAATGTCATATGAAAACAAACAGGAACGTCGCCAACTCTATAACACACTTTTGCTCTTCGATGAGTTGGAGCGCATCCATCATGGTATTCAACAACGACGATATGCATGTTCCAAGAGCAACGCTAATAAAAAAAAAAAATTAAACCAAAAGGTATCGCTGAGCTGTCCTTCGTTCTCGCACCAGAAAGTCTTTACTTGGTGAGCAACCAAATAATGAAAGTAATTAAACTGGTTGATGAAAGATGTTACGCACTGTCCAATGAAATGTAAGAAATTGACCAAAATGGCGTGACCGTCAACACACTATTCTCGGTTGTTAAAGGTGCCATGCAACAATTGGAACTTCGAAAGATGCAGGTTTTAATTTTTACATTGTTTATCCTACCAAACTGGCTGGAGAAACCGCCTCATTCTTTTGAAATTACGCAATTCCGTTGCGTAATAGCAAAAAAAAAAAAAAAGAGATCGACAATTTTTTGCGATTTGCAGCCGCGGGGTGGCGGCCACGGGAACTAATGCGTGACGTATAATGTAATAAGTTGGTAAGATGTGCCAGTATGTGCTCAACCTAATGCTATAAATGATAAATATTGCCGTTTCAACACGGGTAAATGCGTCAGAAACAGACGATTATTGAAAAGCACTTGTGAAAAACAGAACTACCATTATCCTAACGGGCGATTTTCATCTGCGAGATGTTGATTGGCACGAATTAAGACCAGGCAGAGCGGATAGATCACAGGGAGAATAGTTATTTGATATAATGCTTAAATATAGACTGGCTCAAGTAGTTAACGAACCAAACCAGAATTCAAGGATCGTGCTTATCTCTATTTTGTCTCTGCCTGGTATCAAATAACTTTTTGACTTGCAAAGTGTGTATAGAAAACTAAATTTCACATTATAAAATGGTCATCCTGACATTACAGCTGGGCACTCCACGCTTTCAGAAAACAGACCCCAAAATCCTTCAGGATTTCACACGAGCAGACAACACAGTAAAAATAAATTATTTTAAACTATATTTACACCGTATAGATCAGAAGAATGATGAAGATTATTTATGGCACTGTTCCTCAAAAGCAGTCGCCTACTGTCTTGCAGTATTTGTACCGAGAATAAGAAAAAAAAAAGCCTAACTTAGGGATAACACGGGACATAATTCGCATTAACCGCAAACTAAAACGAAAACTGAAGCAGAAAAATAAGAGCGCTCAAGAGATTGCTAACCTAAGCGGTGAAGTACGATCAAACGTGAAGGCCGCCAGGACCAAGTTCTTTTCGACTACCTTAAAAAATTACTTAAAGGGGTTATGACACGCCAAAAGTAAAATATGAGATAACAGTACTGCTAGGACCCATTGTATGTTCCTATAATTTTGCTAAATTTGTTTTAAAAATGGCGTGATAGTTTCGTGGATAAATCGATTTATATGCGGGTCCCTCGGAGGAACAGAGCTGGAGGCTGGCTACGTAGCCAGCCTCCAGCGCGGTGTCTCCTTGCACGCACTCACAGACTTGGCTCTCTTATTGTCTCGAGCTTCAGCTTCCTCGTTTACCTTCCAAGTTTCGAGCATGCGGTCCGTGACGATTACGTCTATAGCATCGCTCGCCTTGTCAAAGAGATCGACATTGATCGCAGCAGCAGTGAGTGTGATTGTTATCAAGAGATGTTAAAAGGAAGAAGAAGCCAGCTGGGCGTAAGACGTGTCTTTTCGATCTACAGAGAGCCAGCCGGACCAGTGGCATAGAACATGTCTTCAATCGATGGGGTGCTCATGCTGCTCAGTTACAAGCTGGACTGCAAGCTGGGAGACTCCAAGGCCCGCTTTCGTAAATACCGCCGCCCGGCCACACCGGCGCCAACCGCTGGAACCCCCCCCCCTCCCCCCGCGGGGGTGGGTGCTGGACTCCCTGCGTCACCGGTAATTTGACCGGCTCGTATGCAAGTCCGACAAGCGAGGAGCCCTCTCCAGGCTCTCGAGTCCGGCCTGCCAGAAGTAAGCAGCCCATGGCAGCATCGCGAAGACCATCACCGCGAAGAATGCTGCTAGGCCTGACACACATATCATAATCACCATCACTTTCATCTTGTATATTACATCATCTCATAATCACCATCACTAGACGCGGCACCGCGGGCCTCCTTGGTACGGGCTGTTGCCTTTCTGCGGTGCCGCGGCTCTCCTGAGCAAATAAAGATGATTATGATTATGATTATGTTGGAAGCTGCTCACTTTGACTGCGACCCGCTGGCGACCAGCTCCAGCGAAGGCGAGTTACGGACGAACTCGCCGTGGTCACCGTCTTCCGGGAATATCTCGCAGGCGCATGCAGGGTGGAAGGTCAACGGGCCGGGGGTGAGAGCGAGAATAGCGTTCGGGTTGCCGAGTTGCGTGAGCGGTTTTGATCGTACTGCGGCGAGGAGAGCTCGGGGGCGATCATGGGGGCGCCTCGAATGAGAGAGCGTTCATGGTCACGTGGTTTATAACACCATGGTGTGACTAACTTGGGCAGTGTTGCCTGGTCGCCAGATGAAAATGATAAAAATTCGTAAATAGAATATTACAACTACCAGAGCTCTAAAAAATCGCGTAACTTGGTGTATATACTAAGAAGCCTGTGAGCATTCCATTTCCTGAATAATCTATCGATTTAATTTTCGTGTCATAACCCCTTTAAGAGATTTACCACGCTAATTTTGGCAGTATCCTTCATGTAGGGAACCTAGAGTTAACGAAATCATAAAGAATGGAAGAGTATACAGCAATCCAACAATTGTGGCGACTGAATTTATTAAGAATGCTCCTTCTATTTTTACTGAAGATAATGATCGTGAAAGTGTCATAACTAATGTCGCTTGTCTGCCCGAAACAAAGATTGTAGTTTCGTACGAGGGTGTTTTTCGCATGCTACTGGATATCGCTGTAAAAAAGTATGGGGTCCAGATAACATTCCAGATGAATTTTCGGGGCGTTACTGTCTAAAAGTTAGTGAGTTTTTAATACTTATTTTTAGGGCATCATTGAGCCAGAGGAAGTTACCTTAGGACTGGTTACTTGTGCGAGTGGCCCCAACACATAAGTCCGGAAGTCGACTTGATGTCGTACGGCTTGCAAGCTCCTCGTCTTCTGCAGCTTGCAAACTCCTCGACTTCTACTGCTTGCGAACTCCTGGCACATATTATTTGTAAACAGCTTACAAGGTTCATTAAACAAAATGGCCTGTTCTATGAAAGGCAACATGAATTTCGAAGGAGGTTATCAACTGTCACCCAGTTATTTGAGGCAACTCATTATTTCGAATCTGTTTTCAATAAACGTGGGCAGGTAGATGTGATGTCAATTGATCTGTCAAAAGCATTTGACCAAGTCACGCACTCGAAGCTGCTAAAAAGTTGAATCTAGGGATAAGTACGCCCATTGTTTCTTGTGCGAACTCTTACTTATCAAACAAATTTCAATGGGGAAACTTCCACGTTACTGCCAGTCACTTCATGTGTGCTTCAGGGCTCTGTTTTGGAGCCGATTTGGTTTATTGCCTGTTTAGATGACATTGCAAATGAAATTATTCTATCCGTTGAAGTTTGCATCTTCGTAGACGATTGTCTAATGTACATAAAAGTAAACTGGTAAGGCGACCAAATGTTACCAAACGAATTGTTAATGGCTATGCACGAGGGGTGTGAGAAATGCGGATATGAAGATATATCTTGAAGATACATTTGTCACAACTACAAAGAAGAGGTCGCCTAACAATTTTTTATGTTCTCTTAATGGTGCACTTTTGCAACGATCGAAAACGTTTAAATACTTAAGGGTCACAATTTCTAACGATCTAAATCAGAAAGTAATCGACAATGTCTGTAGTGCGACTTCGCGAAAACTTAAAGTTTTAAGACGGGCACTCAAAAATACAACGCCTGCAGTTAGATCATGTGCGTATGAGACTCTGGTTCGATCGTCTCTTGAATATGCATACGTCATCTGGGATCATGTGTTAAGTACCAGATAGATCAAGTTGAATGCATCCAGCGGCGTGCAGTAAGATTCGCTTATTCAGAGTATCGTTGGAGGGAATCGGTAACAGAAGTATTAAAAAACGCAGGGCTGCCAACGTTGGGTCAGCGGAGAAAACTTGGAAAGTTAAAAGTTTCTCTATCAATTTTACAATGAGTATAACATCATCAGTTCGAGTAGCTATATAAAGCTTCCTGGAAGGTCATTTAGAGTTAGTAACCAGTTCGGAGTCAAGCCGTATTTTCCAAATCTCGATGTTTTAGGTGCTCTTTTCTTGTAAAAACCATTGAAAAAAGGAATAGTTTGGATGGCGACCTCTTCGTCGGGATTGACAATGCCGAGCAGTTTGAGAGTGTATTATTTGATTTGTATGCGGAAACTTGCTAGTACTCTTTGGTAGTGATGACTTTAAGTGTTCTTGTTTTACCAAAATTGTAAAATCGTTTTAGGGTGTATATATACAAAAACGTACGTCTAGAATAATCTGATGTTTTGTTATATAACTTTCATGTAAAAATATTTTAAAAAATGTACTGATCATTGAGAGACTACAGAACGCGCCCCTTCTTACTATGGACTTCGCGAAGTTCTTGGCTCAAATCATTTTGAGATTACCATCATTTATTGCTAAACTTTTATGTTTTATTCTAATTCTAATCCAGAATGAGGTTCCACAGCCGCATTCCTGAACGAATGCTAGCCGCGGCCGGATGTGCAGCATAGTTACTATGATTACCAAACGATTGTTGCCAATAGAAACCGATGGTTACCAAACAATGGTTACCATTGAAAACCGAAACTTTATCGCAATCACGTGATGTATTGGAGTCCAGCTGATACAGGAATACCAATCAATAACTCCTTGTTTTATTACTCCCAATTTATTATTTGAAGGATAAATGACGTTGAATATATATATTGAAACTTCTTACATAGCAACCGTTACGTTTTGTGGCTCATGTTGCCATAGGGTGTAGCAGGGTCGTTTCATATAGTCTAAAAAGATTTTAGAGCGCAGCTCTTAGGCGCCCGTTTCCGGCTTGCGCGGCGCCGCCGTCACCGTTGGCGCAACCGCGCGTTGCGCCAACGCATTATGGGAAACGTCCCATAATGCTACGCGCGGAGTCTCACTCGTAACCCGCGCGTTGCAGTATGGGACGTCTTTCATAATGACATAACACGCGACGTCACGAGTGAGGTCACGAGGGTGACTAGTGTTGTCACGAGGGTCCCGCGCATTACATTATGGCAAACGTTCTATGATGCAACGCGCGGGTCTCACGAGTGAGACCCGCGCGTTCCATCATGGGACGTTTCCCATGGCGAGGAGGAGGGAGGAGGAGGGAGGAGGAGGGCGGAGGGGTAGGAGGAAGGAATAGGAGGAGGAGCAGGAGGGAGGAGAAGGAAGAGGGATGAGGAACAAGGAGGAGCGAGGAGGAGGGAGGATGAAGAGGAAATGGAGAGGGAGGAGGAGAGGAGGAGGGAGATGCCAGCTACCCGTTTTGCAGGCAAGTAATATCACCAATTATAAATCATAGAGGGGCACGGATGAAAACGTGGTGTACACGTTATCCAAGTGGCCATCTATACGGGTACTGGTCTTTGCTGTAACCGTCGATCTCTGTGGCACGTCAGGCGAAGTTGGTAAATTGTGTGCCGCCAAAGTCGACAACGGCTTGCTCGTGGTAGCTCCGGTATTTCTCGCCTAAGGCACTCACCGAATATTTCGCGCGACAAAGACTTCATACCAGTCATGCAGGAAAACATCCCATTGGCCCCGAGGGACGTGAACTCGCTGTTCTGCTGTGCCATCTCGGGGGAGCACGCTCAAGACTAATGCTGAGGAAATAACAAACGCCGAGCAGTGTTCGAAAGAGCCGACAGCAAGTAGGATGACATCGAGAGTATGACGTGCATCGTCAAAGGGTCGACTCTAACGCTAAATCGTTTTTCCACCATGCTCCTGCTGTCCTGTTTCCTGGCACCAGCAGAACTTAGACAGAGTGGAGCTTCCAGATGTGAGAACTATATTTTCTTTCTCCGGACAAGCGGTGAGCGAGAATTCCACAATATATATATACATATATCTCAGATTGTTTAGCACGGTATGTCGCAAAATCGTAATACCTCAAGAAAGAAGGAGGAGGAGGAGGAGGAGGAGAGGGTACGGATGAGCAGAAAAGGCGTAACCTCCTCTCGGTACCCTCCCTTCCTCCTCCTCAAGAGCTATGCTCCAACTCGGCATTATAGGGAGTTGTAAGCGTCTTCCATTTTTAAACACGGTTTACACAATATTTCGCCATAATACTTGGGGATCGGTGGCCGAGTGGGCTAAAGCGCACACCCAGCTCGACGCGCGTGGAGCGAAAGCTCGGACTGCAGAACCCAGGGATCCTGGGCTCAAGCCCCACCCCTGCCTGTTTCGATCTGGATGAGCATCGTACCGGCGTGCGGTCGTGTATCACTACTCCGCGGTGCACGTTAAAATCCCCAGGCTAGCGGTTGTACCGCACTGGCTAAATTGCTCATCTACAGCTGAGACACCAGACGCCCACTGAGGCAGACTAACTTCCGGCTGTATAAACATACACACAACAATTTGCTTTTCCATAATACTTAAAGAATCAACGTCTTTGGGGTTTATTCAATATAATGAAATAAAATTATAATCCGCCAGATACATTTTCTTTCTATGACCGCTTGAAATTTCGAACACGATAAAGAAAAACGGGCCTTAACTCGCATAAAAATCGGAACTTGTGATTACCGTTTCACATTAATTTTCAACGCAGAATCACACGGCAATCGCAACTATGCTTTTACGAAACCATATGTGTGCTATTTTTTCTCTCACGTGTGCGAGTTTGAACTGTTGCGTTGAACTCAGCAGTTCAAAGTCCGGAGTGCAGGTCAATGATCCGTCCGGGTTTATTCGCATCAAACTGGATGCGCGCAGCTGCGGCGAGATCGCGGTCGCTCACGAAGCTGCCTGTACACTGCCAGTGTTCTATGCTTTACCGAAAGGAGTAACGAAATAGATTGCTCGTTCCTTGCAAATGAAAGGAACGCGTTACCAACCTCCGTTACTTCGAAATAAAAATACCGCGTTACCGTTACCGATAACAAGTAACGTAGGTTACTTTTGCGACTCTCTATCATTTATTAATTGAAACCTGTACCTTTCTTGACGTTACAGGTATGCATACGCTGCAACATTTTAAGAAACACCATGTCCATACATAAACTTAGCAAAATTACCTTATATTTCCTTAAGGTTCCACCTGAATATTCACGAAGAAAAGCAGCGAACGTGTATATGTACTTGAATTACAACATGTTCGCTCGGAACTTGGAAGACGAACCAGCATCCCTGTTCTTCTTTCGTTCTTGGACACTTCCCAGTGTCGAAAAACTGCGTCGATGTTTTTATTTTATTTTTGTCTAAATATATATACCACCTTAGATTGCAGGGACCGCGGGGGAGGGGGGAGAGAAAAATAGTATAAATACTCCTTCCCGATAGGGATTTTGAATTTCTACGCGAGCAACCTGATAGGATCTATAAATAGTTTTTTTCTTTCTCGATTAAAAACATTCAGTTGAAAAGCAAGCTTCGTGTTGCGCCTCTCTGCTTTTGCCCCTGTTTTACGGCGCATATATTGTTTAAAAATCAAGTACCACCTTGCCCATCTCTTCGTTTTATGGCCGATGGATGCGGGATTGTCTCCCGGCCGTTAAAAGAGCCGCCAGCATTTTGACGTTCCGGTGACCGACCCTGACGGGAGGAAGTGCCTCACGTTCCAGCCGATTCCTGTGTAGCGGACGTAACCTTTAAACCTGTCGTTTCCTTTTGAGCCGCCGCAACTGGCTTTCTGTTGTCTCACCGAAATGCCCAGCCACTAAAATTGGTAATAAAAATTTACCCAAACTGCTGCGTTTTCTGTAGACAGATCAGTAAACTGTTTTCCGACCGCAGGGATGAGGTGAAACGTACAGAAATTAAAAGGAAACGAAAAAGTGAACGTGAACGACAGCTGCGCCCATGTTGAAAAGCGTCTATATGTCAACGACTGACTCGGCGCCACCGTAGGAATTTTCCTGAAGATTTCGTTCTTCAGTGTATTTTTTCAAAACTTAACAGGTGGCAGGAGGTGCCAGAGAACGCCTAAGCACCTGCTATTGTAATTGTCGCCGACTTTAAAAGTATTTTTTCCCTATTTTGGCCACTTTCGTTCATTTCCGGGCAGTCTTACAACAAACGTGGAGCAGCGATCTTGATGAGTCAGCGCACATTTGTAAGTCATTCCTATCAATACCTGCTCAGACGTAAAAGTCGAGCAGTTTTCGAGGAAGTTGATAGCGCATTTCCTTTTATGATGTCTATTTTGCAAGAGGTAGAGCTCTCAAGATAAATTGAAAACGGAAGACATGGCGAGAAAATGCAAAGCAAAGACTGCTTATCTACAAAGCTACAAAAATGCAAACAAATCGCTCCACGTGTAAACTCTGCCTACATGAGCATGTGCTCAACCACTACGGCCGTGGCTGTCTCAGAGGAGGTGGAGCACAACACTCGGGACGCCAACCGGGGACTGGGAGCCCTGTGCAGACAGTTCAACCATGGACTCAAGTTTCTCAACAGCTTTCATCGACTAAAGCAGGGAACATATGAGTGACAAAAACGGGCGCCGCGCGGCAGTTTCCATGGCACCTTGCGCGCACGCTGTGATGCGGCGGTTTGGCATAGGTCCATGTCACAGCGTCCTGGGCTGTTGCTATGGGAATCAGCGCGTCGCCCGTTTTTGCCGCTCAAGTGTTCCCTGCTCAACGGAGTGCATGGGAGAATAAGGGGAATCCACCTAACTAACGGAGGAGATACGGTAGTGCAATGGCTATCAAGAAGGGTACACGCTTTCTTAGGAAGTTATCCACAGGAAGTGGTGTAAATAAGAACTACACAAGGAGCACTAGCCTGGGAGAGGCGCAACGTGCTTTGGGCTGTGCAACAATCTCTGCTGTGGTTGAGGATACACGAAGGCGGACTTCACAGCGGATGGACGTAACCGAGGAGGTGTTTAGAAAGAATCTGAGCTTCACTCAGGTTAGTGGAAACAAAAACCGAGTCAAGAAGAGAGCTGGTAGTTTCAATAACTCGTGAAGGACTCAACACCACCTGAAACAGTTATTTCACAAAAGCACGGCCTATCAAAATGTCAAAAAAAGAGTGGCACCCTGACAATGAGGTTATTCATCCCTAGTCAATATTTGGAAGATTTATATCCTCTCCCAACCTTATGCTGTTAGCAATATTTGTCTGTTTATGCACAAAGTCCTACGATTTGATTTGATTTGATTTTGGGTTTTAGTGGCGCAGCGGCAGCTAAGGCCATAGTGCGCCGAAACAGTGGTTCCAGAAAAAAACTGTATGAGAGTTTCAAACGTTTCATGAAATGCAGACAATAAAACGAATATCAACTAACTTAAATGTGGTGTAATAGGCCAATGCTGTCTAGGAAGTTAAAAACTTGGGTGTGAGGAATAAGAGGCTCCTCTCCCAGCAAAAGGGCAGGGTGGAATGGGATCTGTTCCCTAAAAAACCGCGAGAAGTTGGTGCGATGCTGCTCATAATATTACGGACATTGAATGAGAATGTGCAAGACAGAGAGTGTTTCATCACATTCTTCGCACATTGGAGCATCCTCTGCTCGCAGAAGGAAGCCATGTGTGAGGTGAGTGTGACCAATTCTCAGGCGACAAAGAACAACTTTATAAAAACGCTCTTTATGTCGGCAGCTGGCCCATTCAGAAAGAACAGGTTTTACGCAATGGAGTTTATTATGGACTTCAGTATCCCATTCCTCTTGCCATTTCTTGTGAATCAACGTTTTTAATAATGACCTGTAATCCAGGTATGGAATGCAGGTAACTTCTGTGTTCATGTCTTGACATGTCCTACACTCTAAGAAAAAAGATGGAGGAAAAGGTAGCAACGGCGCATTTTCCTCCCTTCTACTGAAGCGCCCCCAAGCGGACACAAAAAGAAGGGGGAACGAGACGTTTTCCTCCCTTCTCCAGGCAGAAGAGAGAAAGCTTTCGCCCTCCCTACTCATCTTATTTCGGTTTCGTTTTTCGAGCACGTCGCGCACGTTGTCAAATAAATGTTGTTGAGTTGATTGAGCTTCAGCGGTGACGAAGGCCGCCTGTAATTCCGTCTTCTAGTCCAAACGTGCAGAACATTTCGGTTGCATTGACGTGTTTTACCACTAATATTATCAAAGGAGCAAACGAAGCCGCTAGAAACAGCGAAGTTCCGGAGCAGTGATAGCAGCGCTACGTACACTGGGGAAGATGGCCGTCTCTGGATTGCGGGACCCACGCGGAACTACAGTAGCGGAACCATGCGGTACTGTGTCGACGTTTTCGACGTTATGGAAATCACAGGAACTGCGTCCAAGGCAGGCAGGTTTTCCTGCCGGCTGCCTGGGTGCCTTCCGTGCTGAGTTCAGTTCTGTTTTCCCGTGCCAAGTGCCAACCGGCGTTCAACGTGGTTCTGTATTTCTGCGTACATGTCAGCAACATAGCAGCAACATCGTGATGGCAGTGTTGCGCGTAGTGAACAAAAGACGAATTATCGCCGATATGACCGTGTGTTCGCGTATCAGTGGTGTAACAACAGGATGAGATGACGTGAACTGTCGGGCATTAATGCTGCTGGTCGGGCCGTGATCGGAGGGGGCGGGGTGTCGCAGGTTGACACTCCGCTTAACATTATAGAGTTTAAGACCGGTTGAGGAATTAGGTACAATCGATCGACGTGCGGATAGTCATGTCGGAACGCTAGTCTGAATGGTAAGCTCCTATCGTGCTGTGGCCAATGTGACTGTCGGTCACCGAGAGCGATTGCGCTCTGGTGAAAAGACTTAACAGTACGAAATTATGACGGAAAGTACGTATATTCACAGTGGAATTTTAGCATTAAAAGAAAAACAGGTAAAATCAAAAGAAACAGATAAAATCGAAAAAAAGCTATCCTTTATTTTGCTGTTTAAATATACTATGGTTCCTAGAGAAACTGCCCTCCAAGTTGCGCTCTGCGCGCTGGGATGAGCGCAAGAAGTTTTCGAGCTCGCCACGGCGTAGCTCCGTACACTTAACTCCTGCCGCAAGTCGCGGCTTTGACTGCATTCAAGTTGATCGAGAAACGATTTCTCTGCCCGTGAAGCATCACTTCCAGCTCAGTGAATATCCGCTCTACAGAGATTAATTCAAGACGGCAATTACAGCCGTGCACGAACAGCACAAATAGATAAACAAACACTACAATAGAAATACTGGCTACGAAGTGCCGTGCGGGGAAACAAACTCATGGCTTGGAACCGCATTAGAGCGGCTCGATTTCTTGGCTTTGAAATAATTACAGCATGATCGAGCGTTTTCTTTTTAATAAGAGATTCATCGCCTGAGCTATTAAAAATACTCTCAGATGTATGACGTTGCTGGAAACAAATCATCATGCTGGGAATATTGTTTATTGCTTAGGGAGTCACCGAAAAATTCCATACGTTCAAAACGACCAGTATAAAAGACGGAAACGCAGAGCTCGGGCGTAGTGATCGGGTTAGTGTACTGTTGTTGGCTGGTGTGTTCAGCTGATGCTTGTAGTATGCCTAATATGTCTATATGTGTGTATAACAGAAGATCCCAAAGCGCAATGGTGGCGTGAAAAATTAAAAATATTTTTTGTAAAACATGAATTGTGAGGTACCTAGCGCCACCTAGCCTAGCTACTTCCGATTATTCTGCTTTACCCCGCCGTCTCTGGTGACAAGCGATTTAACCTCCGTTTACGCTACGCGGCTACGCCATAATTTCGTGTTACCGTGCTGAAATGAGCCAAGAGGCTGCTTCAGAATTGCTTTTTTTGAGAGCGGCTTTTGGTTTTGCGGGCGAATGGTTTACCACTCCTCCGTGATGTACGGTTGACGCAACGGTTGACGAAGGAATTGTGGCTCGAGAAATAGCAAAGGTAAGACAAAAAGTGCGCGAACTGGGTGCCGGTTGTCTCCGTTTAACATCGCAGTGCTGACGATGAAAAAGACTGAGTGACTGCATGCTTTCAAAACATAAGTTTCTTTACCTGCAGGGGAAAGCCGGCTTCGGAAATAAAAGAGTTCGCGGAAAGCTCGTGTTACGCTTTTATTTGCTGCTCCTCTCGCTCCGTACAGTAGACTTAGTGTTCTCGTTAAGCCTTATTGAGCTCGATTTGCTCGATTCGTGGCCGCCCTAATGAGATGCAGGCGACGGAGGAACTTTTGCTTCCCTGCTTTAGGAACGAAAGTTTCTCCTTTCTGAAGGAACATATGTGTCAAGAGCGTTCCTCCCTTTAGGGAGGACTATACTGACCCTTTTTTCTAAGAGTGTAGCAGCTTTATCGGCCTCCTCATTTCCGGCTATACCGACATGGCTTGGCACCCAACAAAAATGTATGGTGATGTTCGAATTTGTGGCTGTTAAGATCTTGTTACGTATTTCCAGAATAAAGGCATTTTTTAATCTATCTAGGGATGCAAGAGCACGAAGTGCACTGAGAGAGTCTGAGAAAATTACGGCGGCCTTGATTTTCCCTTTGATAATAGTGTCCACAGCTACCAGTAGGGCATATGACTCTGCAGAAAAGACAGTGGCTTGAGCGTTGAGCCGCTTTACAATCCTGCATGACGGCCCGACTACAGCACACCCAACGCTACTGCTGCACTTCGTTCCGTCTGTGTGCAATTGTGCAAGGTTTCTGTAGTTTTCGGCGATTTGGAAAAACTCTTGCCTAAGATTTACCGCTAGTACATTCTTCTTGTCATACTTGCAGAGCGAAATATTGATCGGAATTAATTTCATGCTCCAGGGTGCAACTGGGCTGGGCAGCGCTGCAACTGGACTCGATATATCTATTGCAAAAGCATTGGCATCAGATTTAAGTCGCAGAGGAAAAGGAGGTATAACAGAAGGCTTGTTCTGGTACGTCCTTTCATACCGCGTGTCCAGAAACACATCGAGTGCAGGATGTCGAGGCACGGAGCGAACTCTTAAGTGACATTGAAGGCCCAAGAACAGACGTCTTTTTCCAAGAGAAAATTCATTAGAATCAGCATAGAGACTAGGAACTGGAGAGGTCCGGAAAGCCCCCAATGAAGGTCGTAGTCCCAGGTGGTGGACAGAATCCAAGATCCGAAGAAGAGACGGCCGTGCTGAGCCGTACACCATGCAACCGTAATCTAATTTAGATCGAACAAGGCACTGATATAAACGCAGCAGGCACCTTCTGTAACTACCCCAGGACTTGTAAGAAAGAACTTTTAAATATTCAATGCTAGCAGGCATTTCTTTTGTTAGTTGCAAGATGGGACTACGGAAGCTGAGTTTCTTATAAAAAATAACCCCTAAAAATTTATGCTCAGGATGTACGTTAAGGGTCTGACCTCCCAAAATTAGAGAGGGTTCTATAATGATGCCCCTTCGAAGAGAAACCAGAACATTTCGGTTTTTGTTCACTCGACGCCCACTGATACAAGTGACTCACAAAAATACACTAACTCATAACGCCTCTCAAATTTTGAGTAACTACCTGTAAATTCCTTTAACAAAAGAAGATACAAACGGCGAGTTATGCTAATAAGGCGTCTAGGTCATAATATGTTGAATTTTGTTTTTTTATTGTGAAACCGTTTTTGCAACAGTATCTGACGAAGTTTAGCAAGCGGTACTGTGTGACTTAATCAACATATTTTTATCATCTTTACATCACCGTAAAGCTCCAATTAAGCTCTTTCTTTTGAGTATAGTTTGAATATTTTGCGCTTACATATAATGCGGAACATTTGCCTGAAAAAACGAATATTTAAAAAAACTCGCAAGTTTGAAGTCGATTTTTTAAAAAATACAATCTTTCATTTCTTTCATTTTTTATTTACAGTTAGGTAATATAGTAGTCTGTAAAAAAACTACCAAAAGAAATTTTAATATATTGTTCGTATGGCCGCTACTAGGACTCGAATTTCGTGCTATGAGAGTTTTGAACGGGACTTCGCATAGACGCTCAGCTGAGCAGAATTTTGACCTATGTAAGGTTTTTTGTTTAATGTTAGTACTTACCTAAGTATCTGGGCGTAAAATCCAGTGGAGGAACAATATTTATCCTAACAAAATTTATTTACTTGGCACTGACGTGATTTGCAAGGTGTGTGAGCTTCGCCCTATGTATTGACGGAGAAGATACGTAACATATAGACTCCCGGACAAACTTAAATCAAGAGGAAAAAGTCTAAGTAAACCGGCATGAATCACTGAAAATATAAATGAAATCTAAACACATTACGAACACGTTTGAAGCCTTACACGCTACGAAATGCTCGCTATTTTACGAAAGAGTCCGTACGTGCACAAAATAAACCGTACTTCCTAATGCGTCAGATACTAAATCGTACATATGTATATGCACTGCATATATGTCTGACATAAGAAAATATGACAATTACATATCAAGTTCGGTATTTCAAACTCAAAGCCAAAAGCAAAAGGCCCCAGAGGAATTTTCTAACGATCTGCATTCCCCCGTATTGGGAGGAAGTGTAGCGCTTGTGCCCGCACTTGTGGATACGAACTTCTAAGTAACTTTTTTTAAGTACACTACTCCAAATTTTATTAATGTTTATTGTTGGATATTGAGGTAACTGCTCGATAAATAGAAAACCTTACATAGGCCAAAATTCTGCTCAGCAGAGCGCCTGTGCGAAGTCCCGCTCAAAACGCTCATAGCGCGGGATTCGAGTCTTAATAGCGGCCATACAAACAATATATTACAATTTATATTCATAGCTCCTGATAGACTACTATGTTACCTAACTATGATTAAAAATAAAATAAATAAAATATTTTTATATAAAATCGGCTCCAAACGTGCTAGTTTTTCGAAATATTTGTTTTCATGCACATGTAGCGCATTATATATTTATTGCAAAATATTCAAATAGTACACAAAAGAAAGAGCTTAATTGGAGCATTCCGGTGATGTAAAGATCATAAAAGTATGTTGATTAGGTCACACAGCACAGCTTGCTGAACTTCGTCAAATATCGTCGCAGAGAGGCGGTTTGACAAATAAAAAAACGCATTAGGAACGTTATGACCTAGACGCTTCATTAGCATAAGAAAGCATATCTCGAGAGTGTTCCCAAAAAGTTATATTGATGTAGCGTAAAAAGTAGGGAGAAGTGATGGAGCGAAATATGGCACACCCGATAATCTGGAAAAACGTCAGTTTCCACCTTGGCCGCTTCAACGGTCCATAACTTGAGAACGAAAAATCCGACGAACTTGTCGTTTGCGTCTTCTTTTATTACAGAAATTGTCCGAGAATATGTACTTTTTAAAGATAAATTTAAAATTCGACCCAAAATTTGTGTCTGAATTGAGATGAAATCGCCCATGTTTTCTTTTTTTGCATTTAGGTTTAATATTTAAAGTTGCGTGTTTGTTGTGCAGACGGCTCCTGACACTGACACAATGACTGAAGGAACGAAACGTGAAATTTCTCACGCAGGTTGTCATGTACGTTTTTGATGCGCAGGAGTGTTGAGTGGAAGTCTTGCATTAGCAAAATCGTCCTCAGATAAAGGCTTGTTCAATTACTTTATTTTGTCAGAGGCAACAACCTTGTCTTCATTCTCCTTTAATTCCTTTGGACTGTCCCAAAATGTTTTTTCCTTATCCGCTGTACACGTGGCGAGGAGTCTTCAGAAAAACTAAACGTGGAACCTTTTAAGCGCTTGCAATTTCTCAGTACTGCGCTCTTCTCTCTCTCTAGTGGAGAAGCTTTAAGGAAACAGGTCTTTTATGTTAATGGCCTTGCGACTTAGCCTGTGCTCTCTTTCAATTCTCAAATTTGTAGTCCGAGAATGTCTTCAAAGATGTTACTTTTGACACACGCCTTCAGACAGTTTTTGCGCTGATCGTCCACTTTGTCGAAAAGAAAATCGACGATTTTTTTTTCACACACGATATTTCCGTGGAAGGCTGCGACTGAAGATGTCATATTCATAATCCAGATCTATCCTTTCTTCTAATTGTTGCCAACTTAGAGTTTGTCTCCGCAATCAGTGCGTGAGCTGTCCTCTTGCTTTTTTTTCTAACTCCTTTACATCGATTGCAATGGCCTCAAGCTACACCATTATAGCTCCAAGGGTGGGTCCCGGGTTAGTTTCAACATCACCGTTTAATAATTACAACAGGCTTAACAGACCATGACAAGCTCATAGCCCGTTCTCATAGTGACCGTAAAAACCGTGGTCACGGTAACTCCAAATCGACAAACTTCATTGCTTTGGTACGACCAGTGGCGTACCAACTTGTTTTTGAGTAGGGAGGAGCACCAGGAACCCCCCCCCCCCTTCCTAGGGCCGGGGGCGGTGCCCTTGGTATTCCTTAGGCCGCCGCCGGCCAGCGTTGCCCCTGCCCAGTGGCGGCTGTTTCCAGGGGGGGGGGGGGGGGCAAAACACATGTCTTACCCCCCCCCCCCACTGTGAGAACTGGGGGGGGCAAGCGCCCCCCTTGCCCCCCGGTTGGTACGCCCATGGGTACGACTAGGAAAGGCTCTCGCTTGTTACCTGTACAAAAAATATGAGCGGGTTTTTAAGCGACATTGCTCAAACAGAGCGCCGTGTGCCGCTGAAGGAGTCTGCTTTTACAGCCGGTTCTGCCCAGAAAGCAGTGTTGTACATGTTCCTCAAAAAAATGGAACGAAAATTCGTTCCTCGTTCCTTCTGACATTTGGAACGCGTTCCCGTTACAAGTTCCATCGGTGTAAAGGAACTCGTTCCCGTTGCAGTTAAAAAATGGAACGCATCGTTACATATACGTTACTTTTCTATTTTGCTGATTACCATATTTAGTTACAAAGCTTTGTTTTTTATCTATCCCATCAAATGGGTACATACAAATTTGTATGCCGTGATGGAAGGGCAGAAGAAGAAAACAAGCGGAATCGAGGTGTTATTTGCTGATATATTGAAGTTTAAAAATCTCAGCTTTTAACCATATTCAT
>JAZHYW010004707.1:0-28730 GCA_037355805.1 Ixodes ricinus
TCGCGTCCTTAGAACCTACGGAGGCTAGTCGTCAATCGCGAAAGTCGGAAAGGCGTTTGATAATGGCTGGAATCCAGCAGTGGTGATCAAGAAATCGGTTAAACGCAAACAGCGGGCTAGCGGCACCGCACTGTGCTGCGCCATGCGCCGTAACGCGACAAAAACATTGGCGGCATCGGCGTGTACGCCTGGGCGTGAGCTGATGAGGAAAAATATATCTGCACACCGTAAATAACTTTGGCGCTCCCCTGGCGGCGCTGTTCTTAAGGCAGCGAGTAGCTATGTGCTCTGCCTAGGTTCCCTGGTTGTATGTGCATTGGGAGTGACGGGCGTGTTGTCTACTGGGAGAGCGCCGATCTCACTTTTTTATTTTCAGTTTTCTGGATATACACTCGCCGGCCTACCTTTGACTTCGGTAAGGCCGGCGTGGCAGCCACAATTCCAAAGGCGGTGTCGTCGTCTGCTCGCGGGCGAGGCTTGCGGGGGGTGACGGCCGGAATAGCCGGGCGCGCGTCATGTGACTACATGGGCCAATCCCGGCGGGGCCTCTCTCTCCCCCTTCCTCCCTCCCTCTCTTTTTCCCCTCGCGGCTCTGTGCCCTCCGCAAATGTAGTATGTTGCCCGGCCCCAGCCCCGTGCAGCACGCTCTTCCTCTTTCCTCGCCGGCTGGCCCCGCTCTCGCGTCCCCGCTCGACCGTCCTCTTCCTCTCCCAGCGCCCCCCCCCCCCCGACACTAGAATAAAATGTGTGGATAATTAGAGCCAACCTAGGCATACTAGAGAACAGTACACAAGCCTGGTGAAAAAGGGCGATAGGCAACAAAGTGCACGTGTAAGAAGGATATTTACGCTTCGCATGAGACTTTTCTAAAGAAAACTTTTTGCATCCTGTTTTTTGTATGCCGTCACATTTGTTACCAGACTCAGGATTAAATGTAGGAGCCGAAACAAACAAAAGTTTTTTTTTCTACGAAAATCCACAATTTGAAAACTTGCGGTTTGAAAAATTTGGTTGTGAGTCCAGGGTGTCGAACCGGAACCGAACCGAACCGAAAACCGGAACAGAACCGTTATTTTTAGCCGAACCGGAACTGAACCGAACCGAAATCTTCGCCGCCATCTTGGAACTGAACCGGAACCGAACCGAAAAAAATATAACGGTAACCGGTTCAAAACGGTTCAAGGTAATTTTTTTCTTTTGTTAGTATCACAAAACTGAACATATGGGAATAAAAAATTGGCGGCTGTATTTCTATCTATTGATCAAATCGTCATATACAGTATTGCAATGTATGGTAAATTGTGGGTTTTCGTGGCGCTTTTGTATTGGCACTATGATTAACCATGTGTCACGTGACGTCATGGTGTCAATACATGTTGTCAAGTAATGTCACGTGACCTCGTGACGTCACGTGACTCACCGCGTCAACTCGATTTAATTTGAGGAAGTCACTAGATGTATTAACCTTGTTGACAGCGTGACGTAACATGACATCACGATTTTGCACCGAGAGTCACGTGACACCGTGACGTAAGCGATTTTCATAACCTTTAGTCGAGTGCTCGGGTTCATGACAATCAGCATCGCCAAACATTCGGGTAACGGCTCATGTCAATTAAATATGATAATAGCCCAACTCTAACAATATCTGAAGCTCAGCCCAAGCTTTTGCTTTCCAAACCCTAGCCGCCTAGGGCATGACTATGATGAACACTGACGGTATATAATTAGCGTCAGATCACGTGGCCGCTTGTTCAAATGGCGAGTTGAGGAGGGGATCGACAGCTGTCTCTTTCCTTTATTTCTTCTGCATCTGCTATTGCGCGGAGGGGAAAACTAATGGATGTTTTCGCAAGCTATCAACGTCAGGGGTTACTTCTTAACAGTATTTATTGAAAGTACAAAAAAATGTTTCAAGACCAATTTTACATCATTGAGGCACCCAAACATTTTTTCGTTGTTGCTGAACTGCATCCGAAAGATGTCCCCGAGAATAGAAGTATTGAAATGACTAAATGCGACTTATTAATATGACGTTACATAGAGCTACATGTGTGTACGTAAGGAATACCTAAAAAGAAAAAATTTTAGTGACCTCAGAGGGACAGCCGAACGTTGGCAGTCGCTGTAAGTCTCACACGAGCGTCGTTCTCAAGTTATTGCCCAAGTTTCGACCCCTTCTGTATTTTGCTTAAAGGAGCTATAAAAAGATTTCTATACATCAATAAATACTACTCAGGATCACTCCCAAACGTTAATAACTGATTGAACTTGGCTTTGCTCTTTTTTCTAGGCAGTGGCAGTCGCCAAAAAATTAGAAAAATATGAGCATCAATTATTCCCTCAACTCGGAGCCAGAAGCGGCCACGTGGCCTGGTGCCTATCTTATGCCGCCAATTAACGTTAAAAGAATTTGGCTATTCTCATCACCGCATGCAGTGGTTGGACACGAGCCACTACCCAAGTGTCCGCAGAGGCATTGATTGTTACGAGCCGATGTACAGTGCTCACGCAGTTCTCCTGTCCAATCCATGAGCCGCGCTCGACTGTCGTCAGGCGGGTGGTTTTGATCCCACAATTACGACATCAATCTTTGCGAAGGCAAGACTAAAAGAAATAGTCTCATTTTATTCTCGCAATTTCACCGCGACAAAGAAGCTTCTGAATCAGTGGCGGCCTGTGCGAGTATACTTGGGCCAGACTAGGACCAGTACGCCTCTGAAAAGTCATGAACATTCCAACCCGATATCGTTTTATGACCCCTTTAAACTTCACGGGGTGCAAAATAAAAGCAATGAAGAGTTGCTGTTAACAAGTGACAAATAAAATTGTCGAATTAGCACACACAAACGGAGGAGGCAATTCCTCAGGAATACTTTCAGCCTTTCCACTCTGGTGAAGAAGGAAGACCAGCGAAGCTGTACTATGGTGGGAATGAAGTAATGGCCGGCCGCAAGTCGGCAAGCCAGAGTGGAAAGGCTGGAGAGGTTGGCGCCATCTATGCGCGACGGCGGCGACCAGACAACCGGCTATCCGGTTGTCTGGTTGCCGTCGTCACTTATAGATGGCGGTAGCTGTCCAGAGTTTAGTGTCATCATTTGTTTGCTGACGGACACGATACTGGGCAAACTAGCCCTTAACAGCTCCGCTGTAAAAAGAAGTGTGTGTGTGTGTGTGGGCGGGGGAGGGGGGGTTAGTTTTAAAAACATACTGTGTTGTAAAGGTTCCTCTTCCTCCGCATCTTTGGCGCAGACCAAAAAGCGTTACCCCGGAAACTACTTTGTTTGCAAAAACGCTCTTGCCAAAAAAGCATGTTTTTGCCGTGCCAGACGCTCGCGCCGTTCCTCACGACGATGCACTAAGAATAATAATACGTGCCTTTCAAATACTTGCCTTTCACTGAGCTTGAACCTCCTGCAGCGTGCATTTTGCACCATCGAATTCGATTTTCTCAGCAAGAAGAAATCACAATGACCACCAGCCTATAGTGTGATGACGTCACGTGCATACCATGTTAAACAGTTCAGCTTTCTGGTGAAATGTGATGTTCGCAACACTAGCAATAGATGTCCTAATTGTAAAGTTGTGCAGTATTTATAGCAGTCTCGCGATGATATATGGCAGCCTTGAGAAATGTTAGAGCGCATGACTATTTAAGCATAGTGTTGTAAAGTGAGGGCCCAAAACAAGTGCAGGTAAAACCGAATATAACATTAGCCTCCCGAGGCAGTATTTATCGAAGTTTCGAGCTCATGCAAGCTGATGAAATGTGATTTATACTAAGATTTTAGGAATCTTCGTCTGTCCTTCGCGCTATTTATGTAAAATTATGAATTTCATTGCGTGCATCTTTACGCATCTCTTTTTGCAGTAAGGCGCTCTGTAAGGGATTATTTAGAAAAATAACATTAATTATCTCTCTTTTTTTGAACATTTCGTGCATTTGACTTCCAATCTATCATGTGAGCACAGAGTCCTTTTTGGCGTACCCTGCAACCAGATGTTTCACGCTGCCAATCAGCAAACAGAAAAACACTTTTACGCAGACTCCACAGCTCGCGTAGTTTCGAGTATCGTCCTTCCGCGTCGGTCTCAAGCGGTTATGTGAACTTTATAAAGAAAAAATTATTGATCATTATAAAAATATATTTGATTACTAACTGAATATTTGACAACATAAATAAAGGGCCGACCACCCTAAAGCAATGCCCCCAAAATTATCTGAAAGCTGTTCTGCCAATCTTTTCCGACGTTTTTATCCTGGACAGGCACGTTGTAAGTGATACGGGACGGCCTTACACACATTTCTGATTTTGAAGCTAATTTAAATAACTATGTGTTCCTCACACATATAACTTCTCAAACATATAGAAGTCTGTTATTGCCTCTTTTACGTGGTGAACATTACTTTTATGTGTCTGTGGGCTGGACAAAAACAAAGTAAACAGGGGCGCGCGGCGGAACTATGACGATTACGCACGCAAACCGTCAGAAAGTGTCCAATTAAGTAGCTGCCATGTCGAGTAGAACGTGAAATACTACTTCGTTTTACTTAACAAAAAAAATCTTGGAGGACGCCTAAGCTTCGCCTTTAAAAGTGGAAGGCGATAGCGTTAACGGGCCTCGTTTGCATAGCATTCTCATTTGCCGCGCAAGCGTGCCTCGCGTGGCCTAGTCAAAAGTGTCTGACTCGCAACCGAAGGGTCGTGGGTTCGAATCCCGCCTAAAATTCTTAATTTATTTTTCTTTAAGGCAAAGGAATTACTTTAAAAAGTGAAATCATCTGAGACATACGGCGACCTTTAATTCGCATTACATGTAATGTTTTAATCACTCTCATTCCACGCGTGATGTCACGTTTCACGTGAGCATTGTGGGTTGTTTGAAATTCTTGCGCGAGGGCATGTAGCTCTGACGTCATGACCCTATCGACCAATCAGGATTTTCCAGTCACGCCACCGACATCAGCTTTTCTGCGACATGAGCTCCTTAACGCTATCGCGTTAAAATCATCAATTAGCAAGGGTGATGCTCATTTGCAAATTAAATTGACCGGCATCTTGTCAAGAACAAACCTCAACAGCCAGGATATATGCCAGCTTATCCTGTATAAGAAAATGTTCACTTGGGCAAGCGCTATTTTGGGCCAGATTCGATCTGAGTGCGAAGGTGCGTATAGATTAGAGTGAACAATTGCGATTACTCCTTGCTGCATGATTAGTCGCATGCATGCGGTGCTGAGTGTAAACAATGTTTGGTTAGAACAACAAGCATTTTGATTGCCGCTCGGTGTTTCTATAAAAAATAGACTGAAAGGAATTATCCTAAAACTTTTGTGACATTTTGAAAATTTCATTGCTTTTAGCTCAGTTGTGTCGTCATCATATACATATATATTGTGAAGCGTATTTCGTAAACCATATTTCATGATATATATGGCCACGAGGTGCTCATTTCATAATTTTATGTGATGTAATTAATTCCCTAGTTCAAGGACACAATCACGATTTCACTTTTAATACTGCGACACAAAGTTGTACTAATCACGGGTATTTTAGGCGACCTACCACACTTCGCGACAACATTTTATACCGTGTAAATAGATCAGCTTGAATTTTAGAATTTTACTTAAACACGAAGAAAGGACAAGAAAATGCAGTATAGTTCTAAATTTCAAGTTGATCTATTTACAGGTATGTATCAACAAGCTCAACTCTTTACTCTTGTACTTAAACATTTTGATTCAGGCAAAATATATGTTACTGGTAAACAAATGGGATGTTGAGTCGTATGAACACGACGTTATGTACGTTAATGTAGATTTTCTTCTACTCTTGCGTCGAAATTAAATAACTGAATTTCATATTTTTGGTACCTAAAAAGAAAAGTAAATTGCACGGACGATCGAAGAAACTATATAGTTAATCGTTTCACGGCGTAAATAGTGTATATTGCCAGAACAACGCGGAAAATATATTCTCAATTTAGCGGTTCAAACCGGTTCGAACCGGTTCGAACCGGTTTGAACCGTTATTTTTTGCTGCCCGGAACTGAACCGGAACCGAACCGAAAGCCGTGAACCCGAACCGGAACCGAACCGATAAAAATTTCGGTTCGACACTCTGGTTGCGACCGCGCGTGCCGAACGCCTCGTGCGGTCGCAACCAAATGCACGCCTACAACTACGAGTGCCGTAACGGAGCGACGGGCATCTCGCTTGAAGACCTGATCGCCTGATCCTCGATGTCACAGCGAAGCAAGAATCGGCCCGATTTTTCCTACCATATTTCTCTATGTGGCTGCCTCAGAGACTCGTATAACAACTTGTACAAGCCTGTAATTTCGCCGAGTAGTCTGCAAAACGAGTTTGTCAGAACACTTTCCAAAGCTGCACATGTATTTTCGTTCACTTCAACAATTAATGTAAAAGTCCCTTACTTGATGCGTCACACTGCAGTAATCCACTTTGTTGCCGTGTCGCTTCTGAAGATCTTGAAGGAAAGCGGTAAAGTTTGACGCTTGAGTCACCTTCGCGACTGTGGCAGTCTTTCACGCAGCAGTAACGACGTTTATTTTTGGGGGAAAATCTAGGAGCAAACAAAATGTCACAGGAGCCCGGTGAGGTCGTAGAGACGTGAAGATGAGGCTTACTTTCGCAAAAACAGTTCCAAAAAGGTTCACGCCGATCCGAAATGCGATCGACGTTCACGTGGGTTCTAAATGCACCGCCTGCAGTCCCCACGCGACCGAGCCCGCCTGGCCTACCGACGTGTCTCACTCCAATGAATTTACTTGCACCACGAGACTCGCGGAATTCGCCGTGTGCCGTATGCCTGCTTGCACTGAGAAATTGAAGACTGCGGCGCACGGCGCCGCAACGTCGCGGCGCGCTGCCCGACGGCCACGGCCGGGTTGCCGGCGCGCCGGCTGGACGCGACTGCGAGGTGCCAATTGCCCGGGCTTCTCGGGCTTCGTGCATGACGCTGTGCTCCCCTTGCCCGTTGTTTACTCATGCTGCGTTTTACGTTATTATGGTTGAATGCATAGGTACTCAGGGTGTGGTAAGAATTTCTTGTAAAACAAAAATAATATATTTGATAACCAACTGTTTACAATTCAATTCTAAAACACTTCTTATCGCTTGAAGGTCTATGACACATATCGCAATGATTCAAGCCCGCAATGAAATTTTACAATGGTTTATAGGACGGCAAGTTTGATCAGCGGGTTGTTGAAGTGCGCTACTGCGTTGAATGAATACTTGCTAACCGAGCGACAGAGAACCTGTCTCGAACCGATGGTTACAGAAGAGACGCGAGTTTGATAATTATCTAACATAAATTATAATATTTCTTGTGGATGTGCAACTAAATAACCAGAGAAATCGTTTGTCATAATTTCTGCCAGTTACGAAAAAAAAATGCCACTCAACTTCAACTTTCCGAATGTGCTGCTAATTTCCGGGAACTAAGTGCGCGAAATAATGCTAAATATTGTATTTAAAAACACCGCCCAGTTCAATTTTGATATGGGCGGACATTGTGCCCGCGTAAGGTGTTGTGGTCGCAAAGCTGTGACACTTCATATCGTGCATGCACGCACATTTAAAGGGACCATGAAGACACCTTCTATATTTTATTTTACAATTGGAATAGACTTCAGGCAATGTTGACAAAGTCATAACCTGGACTGACGCTTGTGTGCCGGACAAATCACTTAAATAGACCCCGCTAGTATTCCTACCTGTGGCGACAACTCGAAAAGGCGGGAAGATCGATTTTCCGTGAAGTTCAAGCGTAACATCAGAGTAGGCTTGTGAAGGCCGGTTCACACATCTACGTTCCGAGCTACAGGAACGACAGAAACGACACGAACGACATGACACCGGGACAACCGCGACACATGATTGTTCGAAAAACCTGCTCTTTGCATTATCTGTCACGCTCTGTAATGCGAACACAATCGTCCCGGTGTCATGCCGTTCGTGTTGTTTCTGTCGCTCGGAACGCAGATGTGTGAACCGGGCTTGAGGTAATAGACCGACCTCACCTCCAGTTTCGCTACGCCTCCTCTGGCGCAATGCATTGCGGGAACTGTAGTCTTTCCGCACGACGGTCAACGCCGCTGTAGGCTTGCGCGTGTCGATCACGAGCCGTCTCGCGCACTACCGCTGCCTCCTGTGAAGTACAACTATGGCTGAGTCACGCACGCTTTAGACGGTTGGTGAGGGGGGGAGGTTGTATAAAACGGGAAAAGGGGTTTAATGCCTATGCAGATTGTTATCCTCCAGGAAGGGGAAAGACTCGCATAGGAAACGGGGAAGGGGGAAAGAAAGATGTGAGAGGGGTTTGTTAAAAATAGTTGGCCGCAAATATGCGGAAGGGTGCCAATCAGTCAACGTATGTGAGGGGAAATTTGGAGAGGAAATGTAGAGCGTTGGTAGATCATAACTAATGAAAACTTGTGATTAAGTCACATGTCGCGAAACAGCGACGCGCGAAATCTAGCTGGTAGTTGTGTCTCTTTCAGATTCATATGACTCACACAGGTCTGTAGCGTCGCCGCAAAGCGTCTGCGCGATTAGGTTCGCGTTTCAGGGCTACCACAATTATCATTGTGGTAGCCGTGAAAGTGTGTGTGCTCGGTCTAATGGTCAAAGCGAACGGCGAGCTCTGGTTTTCTTCTTTGTCGGAAGGTGTTTAGAGAAATTGCGTTTTTCTGTTTGATAACAAGAAACTATTGATATGTCGGGCCTGAAATGTTCACTACAGTACACACGGATGAGCACTGCTGAATATTATATAAATAGGATTACGCTTCGAGCGAGAGCTCGAGCACGTAGAATCGGTCAGCTGCCCAAAGGCAAAGAAGACGACGTTGACGATAGATCTCCGCCAGCTCCGACCTTACAAGCTACAACAATATAAATACATCACTCATTGACTCTTAAAGACTACCGAAACCGACAGGTTAACCTCGACGTCACTACTTTTCTCGGAACACTTGCAAGTCGAGAATGCAAAACGTCAGTTTTGGTATTTCGCGTGCATTACTGGGCACAAAAAAAACCTCACACCATTCTACAAAAAAAAAAAAAATATCGGTACACGAGGGCAGTACCGCGTCGAGACACACTTCTTTTAGAAAAAGTTTGGAACGATTCAGCATCTCGCGAGCTTCGAGTGTGCACGCAGCCGAAAGCACGACAGAAAGCAACAATTACGTCAGGCCGTCTGGCTGCCGAGCGCCGAGCCTAAAGGCCGGTTCAGACACTTGCGGTTGAGTGCGTTTGACTGCGTTGCGTCGAGAACCGAAAGCGAGTCACCGGCACATCTGTGCTTCGTATGAAGTGTGGAATCCAATTCAAGAGAATCATCTTAGCACGCGGTATAAGCAGCAGGGATGTCCTGGTTTTTCGCAGCCGCAACGCAGTCAAACGCAGTCAAACGCAACTGTCTGAACCAGGCTTAAAGGGCAGCATCCGCCGTCAATTTGAGCGTTTTTATCGAAACATATTTTCGGAAAGGGTACTAAACATTTAGCCTATAGCAGCAGTTAAATCATTAAAAAACTGTTTACATAATTTATAATCGTTAAAATACGCTGAAACCGATACCAAAACTAACTTGCCACTCGACTGGTCCGCCATTTTGACGTGACGTCACATATGGTATAAACACTCGCACGTGTGCAGTTTGAGCCTGGCCAGCCTGGCCAGCCTGGCAGCAGTTCACTGTTTTGGGTTCGTGCCACGGATAAAAATGGACTCATCAGTCTCGTCTGAATCGAGCAACGATGAGGATATGCTGCTAGATTTTGAGGACGATGACGATAGCCCGTTCTCATACGATCCGACGGCATCGCCTCCGAGGGAACCGCCAGCGGCGGCTGCATTCGCGATCCGCCGCCATGTGGACCCAGATGCCGCTTCCGAAGCGGGATTGTAAAGCAGCTTTTGTTGCTAGCACGCCAAAAAAAAAAAGACTGATCGACGTAATGCCTTTTAATTGGAGGCACTTTTTGTTATATCTCGGGGTCTGACAATAGACGGTTTTAGTAGACCGTGTATTCAAGCGACGCTTCCGTAGCGCGAGACCCTACGGCACAACACCAATTTCCTATAGTGGCCATTACGCGCTCTTACATAACTGTATAAATCGATAACATAAGCAAAAAGCAGACAGTCGCTAGCACCAACAAGCTACAAAGCAAGCACCCTGACCAACATGTGACGTCACGGCAACGTCAGCGCCATCATGGCAGCCTCCGTGTGCCGCTCTTGCTCAGTGTTGCCAGTAGGGCGGCAGCAAGTGATTTTGGTGTGTACATGTAAATTTCAAAATTCATTTTCTTCTAAGAAAATTATTATTTTTCTGAGATATATTGGTACACATGCTCAGGAAGGGCATCCAAATACATGGTGAAAATTTTATAGAAATCGGTGACCATCAAAATCACGGCGGAGATGCCCTTTAAGCTTCATAGGGCACGCTCCTTACGTAGACAAATATCCGCTAGACAGGCCGAGCACGCGCCCAAACGGCCAAAAGTATCCAAAAGGCCGTCACGCCGCACGCACCACTCTAGCAAGGTAAGCGCACAGCGCTTTGCGTACAAAGAATGAGGAGCATTTGCACTTGCCCCACCTGCGCCCTGTCCACACCGTAGTGCGCTGCGAACACGCGAAGAACGCGAGACGTCAAAAAGCCAACGCCGCGTCGATGGAAGAGAGAAAGAGAAATGTCGTCTAGACGTCCGAGTAAACAAAAAAAAGTGTCGACGAAATGTAGCAAGTTCTGAGGAGCATCGAATGTCGAAGAAACGATCTGCCGATGAAACATCGCAGTGTCGATGAAACGATCTGTCTACGAAGCCTTGCTCGATGAACTGCGCGCCAAGAATAACGCGGCTTGCCACAGGAAAAGTGGGGCACCCTACGTGATCGAGAGCTCGACAAAGAGACACACACGGTAGACAACCCCAAACCCCCAAACCACTCCATACCAAACCAAGCAAAGCCATGCCAAACCAATCCAAATTAAACCAATCCAAGGACGGCTGCACTTATCAAGATAATAAATGCTGACACGTACCAACTTGCTTTTGAGTCGCAGGGGCAAACCGGACCTCCCCAGGGCCGGTGGGCGATGCCCCTCGTATCCCTTGGGCGCCGCCGGCCAGTGTCTGCCCTGCCCAGTGGCGGCTGTTTCAGGGAGGGAGGCAAGGGGGGCGCGCTCCCCACTCTGAGGGGGCATGCGCTCCATGGCCCCCAGTTGGTACACGCCCATGCTGACAGTATTTTATAAAGGCCGAGATGACTGAAAACCAATTCCGGCTTCTTCTTCTTGTAATGAGGTCCAGAGAAGGAAAGGGAAAGCCGGGAGAGATGTTGGCCTCCTGTACGAAGCGAGTCGCTACCCGGCTTGGGGAAGGGGAGTGGCCGTAGGTGGCTAAAAGAGATAGTGTGGAAATTTCGAAACCAGTCCATTAATGTGATGGGGCTTTGGCACAAGTGTGGGTTTCAATTTAACAACCTTGCTGTTTGCGGTTTGCGGTATTTGGTCAAAGACGGTCTGCCAAACCAGTCTCACTCAAAAACTCTAAGAGGTCTTTGTAAGCCCTCTGGGCTAGCCGACGTGGGGCTTCTGGGATGAGGAGTTCCCGAGTTCCCCCCAGGGCCGGTGGGCGATGCCCCTGGTATCCCTTGGGCGCCGCCGGCCAGTGTTTGCCCTGCCCAGTGGCGGCTGTTTCAGGGGGTGGGGGGCGAAGGGCGCCCTTGCACCCCCCCCCGAGTTGGTACGCCCATGCTGACAGTATTTTATATAAGGCCGAGATGACTGAAAACCAATGCCGACTGACGATTTAACATTTGAAACATTTGAAACATTTCTTTATTTCCATCAACGATAGGAAAAATCCAAAGAAAATAGCTGCTATTTGCAGCTTGACCGGCCCTTTGGTACCCCTACAAGGCAAGCAACACTAACACGAAAAAACAAAAAAACAAAAAAAAACAATAGAAGGTATGTTTAAAGTATTATACAATGCAAGATATATTTCTGCTCACTGACATAACATCAATTCCTAATGATGCAATATGATTTAGTAGCTCGGGAAGTGCATGTTTAATTCTTTGACGTCAAAGTTAGTTCGTGATTGTGGCATATGCCATGGATGTATCTGACGTGTTTGACGAATGGAATCGTGCAAATGAAAGTCCGCAATAGCGAGAAAAGTATCATAGTTACCTTTCATAGCAGACTGGAATGTTAATATTAATCGTTGGGAATAAATTTTTGAAACGTCAAGTATGGAGTACTTCTCAAACAGAGGCAAGGCTGGAGAGGTTGAAGAGACATTAGCTATGGCTCGTAGAACGTTTTTTGCAATATTCGAACTAATATTGCAAAAAAAAAAAAATCTGCGCAACCTACTCCGGCGAGCACGGTCGATCAACAAAAGCAGAAACAACTCGAGTGAGAAGGAAAACTCGGCCTCCGCGGTCTCTGCTCATAGAATAGCCTACGAGTGAGGGACACCACTGCCAACAGGAAATATGGTGAAATTTCAAGCCAGAGATACGTCACCCTACCTATTATTACCGCCCTCCCAAAACAGAAAAAAAGCTTTGGTCGATGCATACGTTTATTGTATATATGCTGCATAAACTTCCGTAGAAGTACGTGTGGGTGGCACAAAAAAAAAAAAGAAACGGGAGGTGATATATGTATTATATATGTACAGAGGATTGGGGTAAACTAGACCACTTGTAAAACACGGCGTTTCTTATGTTGTTATCCTAAAATGGCAGATCGCATGTTTTTTCTGCCACGTGAATTATCACGTCATATTGATGATGATCGGGATGTGTCTTTAAAATGTATTCATCTTAACGCGCAATCTGCACGAAACAAATCTTCTGACCTTGAAGTCTTTTTTGATCAGTTGAATGTTTCTTTTAACATTATAATGCTCACTGAGACGTGGTACTCTGATGAAAGTGAAGTTCTTCGGCTATCTTTATATCACACGTATTTTTTAAACCGTACTGCTAAACGCGGTGGCGGCGTTGCAATCTTGGCAACCAGGGGAGCTGTCTGTGAATTACTCAGTGACTTTTCGACTGTAACAGATGACTACGAGGTATTGTCATTGAGGGTTAACAAAAATATTGTCTCTGTTGTTTACCGCCCACCTGACGGTAATATCCTGAATTTTTTTTAAATTTCTGGAGGAACTTTTTGAGTTCATAAGAACAAATAGGTATAGTATCATTTTGGGCGGGGATTTTAATATCAACATGTTAACTGAAAGTTCTTCGAAAAGACAACTGGAACTTTTAATTCAAGCAAATGGTTGTTCAAATGTAATTAATACACCAACACGAATCACTGAGAGGTCTGAATCATTAATAGACCTATTTATAACAAACTTTGATTTATCTGTCGTAAAATCTGGTGTAGTCATTTGTGATATCAGTGATCACCTTGCCACATTTATATGTATTCATAACTGCATGTCAAAACAAGCACCGCAAAAGGGAGCTAGGTTTCAGCTTATAACGAGTGATCGCTTAGACAGATTTCATGCTGAGTTAAACAACACTGACTGGAGTGAAGTAACCAATGAAACCAGCCCAGAGAAAGCTTTTGATATATTCATCGATAAATTTAGACCACTGTACGAAAAATATTTTCCTTACAAATCTATTAGAGGCAACAAAAAATCTCGAAAACCTTGGATGACCACAGAGTTGCTTGGAAAAATTAGAATAAAAAATTCCCTTTATAAAAAATTTGTAAAGACAAGGAACCCAGATAAGCTAAGGATTTTTAAATCATATAGAAACAACCTGAATAAAGAGATTAGGAATGCTAGAAAACGCTATTACTTTAATTTATTTAATACGGGGACTGGCCGTACAGATATAATGTGGAGAAAGCTTAATTCGGTACTAAATCCACAGCGTTCGACTAACGCCATTGAGAAACTCTATGTGAACGGAATGGAGTTATCTGGTCGAACTCTTGCAAATGCTTTCAACAATTTTTTTGTTAACTTAGTGGATAATCGCCATGACACCAATATCTATAGATACATTGCAAATAAAAATGAAAACACAGTCTACTTGAATCCGGTTACCCAGGCCGAAGTAATATCCGTATTTCTTAAAGCAAACAACAGCAGCAGCTGTGATAATGAAGGAATTCAAATTAGGCCAGTTAAGCATGTTATTGAAGTAATTAGCCCTTGCCTAGTTCATATCTTTAACCTTTGTTTAGAAACTGCGATTTTCCCCCGAGGATGCAGATTGCTAAAGTGACAGTTCTATATAAAAAAGGCAACAAAAACGAGCTCGGAAATTATAGACCGATTTCTATACTTTCAGTGTTTTCAAAGGGCCTTGAAAGCATTTTGCACGATCGTCTTGTAAGCTTTTCAGAAAAATATAACATTTTAACTGCATCACAATATGGGTTCCGAAAAAATCGTTCCACAGAGTTAGCTTTACTCGACCAAAAAGAGTTTATACTGGACAACTTTGAAAAGAAAAATATTGTCCTCGGTATTTATGTAGATTTTACAAAAGCATTCGATTACCTAAACCATAAACTACTCTTTCAAAAGCTCGAGACATATGGTATCAGAGGACAGGCTTTAACATTACTAAAGAGCTACTTATGCCACCGGAAGCAGTACGTCCACGTTAACGGTTATTCGTCAGATGTAAAGAATCTAACTTCAGGAGTGCCTCAAGGAAGCATTTTAGGACCGTTCTTGTTTAATATATATATCAATGATTTAGTCAATATAAACAAACAGGCAAAATTTTGTATCTATGCGGACGACACCAGTGTCTTTGTATCTGCTCGGACTGGGGATGAAATAGCTGATATTGCGAATAACGTACTAGCAGAGCTAGAATCATGGGCAAACGCAAACTTGCTAAAAATCAACACAGCTAAGACAAAGGCTATTTGCTTTAAACCTAAAAACAAATTTGTTGAAATTCCGACCAATATCATAATGTACTCTTCACCGATTGAGGTTGTTAGATCATTTAAAACACTAGGGGTGTATTTTTCCGAACATATGTCTTGGGACGCTCACGTTGACCACATCACATCAAAACTAAGTCACGTGGTAGGTTTAATGTATCGGCATTCTTATATTCTTCCATTCAGTGTTAAACTACTTCTGTACCAGTCATTATTTTGTTCCCATCTAAACTATTGTCATTTGATTTGGGGGACGACCACAGGATTGAACCTCCAAAAAATACATCTCTTGCAAAAAAAGCTTTAAGAATAATTTGCAATGTCGGCTATGACTTTCATACAGAACCCCTTTTTCGCAATCTGAATGTCATGAAAATCTTCAAACTCTACAACTTTAAGTTATGCATGAAATATAAAATAGAATGCAGTAAAAATAGAGACTGTTTTATTTCTCTAGCGTCACTGAAGGAAAAAAGCTCAATTTATCCAACTCGTAGTTCTGAACCCTGGTTCATTGAAAACTCCCGCTCCAACTATGGTCTTCAGAGAATCAAAATAACTCTCCCGAAGTTGCTAAATATGCTAACCCTAAAGCACATAGACATAACTACTCTTTCACCCAGAGAATTACGGTCTTATTTTTTGTGTTGCGATTGATATGGTTATACTTGAGTTGCATTTGTATTGTACTTGCTTTGTTGCTTGTTTGTGGTTTTTAAATCCACTTTTCTCTGCATTAACTAATATTGTATAACTTTTTATCTTTTCTTTTTTTCTTTTCTTCCTTTTAATATGTATACACTGTGTGTGAACTCGCATTGCCGCTGCTGCTGAAACTTTTGTGGTGCTGGGAACTCGTCAAGCTGTCCATGCAGCTTTTTTCCCAGCCCCCGCCATTGTAAAAAAATGGTAAATAAACATTGAATTGAATTGTTCATTTGTGTACTTACAAATGGGAGAGGTATGCACAACAAGGCGATGCTCTAATCACTGCGTCGTTGTCTCTGTAACCTGTCGCAAGGCGCGTTTGTGTTTCACTGCCGCCCTTGTCAGCAGGCGAAAGTTCAACACACCCAATTTCGTCAGCTTGCATTTTGTTTCTTTCGTATTTAATCCAGGTTCACTGAAATTGGTAGAAATGTGCGGAGCATAAGCATAAACATAGTTCATTTCTTTCAAATTGGATAAGCGGTTCAGAAGTTCACTGTTTTGGGGTAGTTTCCCGCCGCACGACTCACGCGAAGACAAACCAACGGCTTGCGAGAAACAATAGAAAAACAAAGAACGCTACCTGTAAGCGTGATGACCTGTGAGTGTGAGGACCTGTGAGTGTGATGAGCATGAAGACCTGTGTGAGTGTGAGGACCGTGAGGACCTGTGAGTGTGATTACCGTGAGGAGCTGTGAGTGTGAGGACCTGTGAGTGCGAGGACCGTGATGACCTGTGAGTGTGAGGACCGTGAGGACCTGTGTGAGTGTGAGGACCGTAGAGGACCTGTGGAGTGTGAGGACCATGAGGAGCTGTGAGGGTGAGGACCTGTGAGTGCGAGGACCGTGATGACCTGTGAGTGTGAGGACCGTGAGGATCTGTTAGTGTATGACCAGTGAGGCTGATGACCTGTGAGTCTGATGATATCGTGATGACCCGTGAGCATGATGACCGTGATAGATCTGTAGAGCTTGACGACCGTGATCATGACGGCGAGTGAAGTTTTGGATTTGTGTTGAACCGTGAGGGTGAGTCCGGGTGATGACCCTATTTTGAATAAATCGTGATCGTGAGTGGGCGTGAGTCCTGATTGAGGAAATAATGGTGATCGTGAGTTTGAGTGAGGACAGCTTAAAATGCCGACCTATGGTGATCAGTCGTGTATTTCGGATACCTGGATGGCTGATGGTGTGCAGTCGGTCAAAAACCTGGCGTCTCAGGGCCAACGGAACGAAAGGTCGTGCTGTTCCCGTAGATATGTCACATGTGATGGTGGTTGACGAGTTCGGAAGAGGTATGTCCTTGAGTACAAGCGACGTCGTTGCATTTCGCAGAACTTGTAACTCTGAATCTACCTGTTGTGCTGCAGCTAGGGTCTGGAGGTCCACAGAGGCAGAAGTAGAAGAGAAGGCAACAATGCGAGAAAGCGCATCGGCTGCGCTGTTGTCGTGGCCTTTGACATGTCGAAGGTCGGCGGTAAACTCGGAGATGAAGGCAAGATGTCTTATCTCACGCGCCGAGTAGGTGGTGTGGTTGCCCCGAAAGGCGTATGTCAGGGGCTTGTGATCTGTGAGTACATGAAACGGTCGTCCTTCTAGGAAGTAGCGGAAATGTTTGACAGCCAAATAAATTGCAAGCAACTCACGCCCAAAGGTGCTATAGCGCGTTTCCGCAGGCTTCAGTTTTTGTGAATAAAAACCAAGCGGTTTCCAGACTCCGTCTAACTGCTGTTGCAGGACAGCTCCTACAGCTGTGTCGGAGGCGTCGGTGAGGAGTCGAGTGGGTGCATCAGGAAGTGGGTGGACAAGAAGTGTTGCGTTGGCTAAGGCCTCTTTCACTGTGGAAAAGGCTGACGCAACCTCTTCGCTCCATGGCACTTCCGATGACGGTCCTTTCTTTGTCTTCAGAAGGTCTGTCATTGGTTTAAGAATTTTCGCGCACTGTGGTATGAATCTGCGATGGAAATTCACCAGACCCAGGAATTCTCGGAGCTTGCGCAGAGACGTTGGTCGCGGGAACTCGCGAATCACCTTTACCTTGTCTTCCAGCGGCTGGATTCCTAGCTGGGTGATGCGATGGCCAAGGAATTCTAAGCTATCCACTCCGAAGACGCACTTAGTAGGGTTAAGGACAAGGCCGAATTCCTGTAGCCGGTCAAATAAAACTCTGAGGTGTTGCTCGTGCTCGTCTGGTGTGGCACTAGCTACAAGCAGGTCGTCCAAGTAAGCGAAAACAAAAGACAGACCTCGCGTGACCTCGTCAATGAATCGCTGGAACGTCTGAGCAGCGTTTCGCAAACCGAAGGGCATACGGACGTACTCAAACAGTCCGAACGGTGTAGTGATGGCCGTTTTCACTATGTCTGCCGGTTCCACAGGAATTTGGTGATACGCTTTTACCAAGTCGATTTTGCTGTAGATGGATGTACCTGTTAGATTTTCTGAGAAGCTCTGGATATGCGGCAGGGGGTAGCGATCGGGAACTGTGCAGGCGTTCAGCGCTCTATAGTCTCCGCACGGTCGCCAGTCGTTGGGGTCTTTTTTAGGGACCATGTGCAGAGGTGATGCCCAATTGCTCGCTGAGGGTCGTACGATGCCCAGCTGCAACATATGGTCAAACTCACGACGTGCGATGGCGAGGCGCTCGCCGGCAAGCCGACGAGGGCGTGCGGAGACGGGTGGGCCGGTAGTTATGATGTGGTGCGTGACTCCGTGCTTGGCAGGGAGTTCAAGGTTGTTGGGTCTTGTGAGTGTGGGGTATTCAGTGAGGATGGCTTCATAGCACGATGTGGCTGGAAGTGGTTGCAGCGAAGTCACCGTGAAGTTCGAAAGGATGCCTTGCACTGACAATGATGTTGTCGAATCCGTGAGTCGCCGGGCTTGAAGGTTCACACACAGACCAAAATGTGAGAGGAAGTCTGCTCCTAATATTGGTTGTCGCAAGTCGGCTACGATGAAAACCCATCGAAATGTTCGACGCAGTCCGATTTCGATGGTGAGGGATCGTTGCCCGTACGTCTTGATCGCAGAGCTGTTGACGGCACGCAGGGGAGGTGAAGGCGCCTGCTGCTGGAGGCGGTCGTTGCGTGACGCTGGTAAGATGCTGACTTCAGCTCCAGTGTCAACAAGGAAACGGTGCCCTGCGATTCGGTCGACGACAAAGAACAAGCGGCTTGTTGTGTGGCCTTGGTCACCCGCCGCTGCTAGTGCTGGGCCTCGGCGTTTCCCGACCACGAGCAAGGTCTCGTGCACCGTGTGGCTCGCTCACCGAAGCGGCGATGGTACCAGCAGTGCTGGTCAGAACGCGAATCTCGTGGGGACGCAGACCTGTAACGGGAGGGAGTGCGTAGCGGGGATCGCGACTGTCGCGCTGGAGTTGTTTGGGATTGACCCATGGCAGCAATGGCGTTCGTGAGCTGCTCCAGTTGGGTTTCTATGTTCAAAGCCCGTGTTTCCCAGGCTGTTGGCTGCGGTGTTGCGATAGCACTCACGGTCTGCGAGGAATATTCCGCGGTGCGGTCGGCAAGCACTGCCAGGCGGTCTAGGGGCATGTCGTCCGCAGCGGCCAGGATCATGCGCATGCCTTGAGGAAGCTTCTGGAGGAACAGCTCCCGCAGTATGGAACCTTGTGCTTCTGAAGCTTGCGGTCCCAACAGCTGCTTCATCCGGTGTAGAAGTTGCGTTGGGCGACGATCGCCCAGTTCTTCGGCGGTGAGGAGCTGTTGAATGCGGGAGCTCTCTGATGTCATTGTCCTGGCGAGAAGTATTGTCTTCAGATGGTCGTAGGCATCTTCTCGTGGCGGTAGGGCCAACACGTCGTCGAGCTGGTCTGCCACCTCCGCTGGTAAAGAGGCGACGACGTGGTAGTAGCGCGCCATTTGCGTTGTGATCCTTCTCAGGTGGAAACGGGCCTCGACCTGGGTAAACCAGACTTGCGGGTTCTTAGGCCAGAACGTTGGTAGACGAACCTCGATCGCAGCGAGAGCGGAGTCACCAGAGGTTGCTGTCACGTCACCGTCGGAAGAAGCGTTGCCTTGATCCATGTTTACCTTGGATCCGGCGTCCGAGGTGTGAAAGTGACGCTGTTCAAGATTCCGGGTCACCAGTTTGTCAGAAAAAACGTCAGGCGACTCCGATGTCTCGGATGGAATGTCTTTTAATCACGCGCGCTCGCGACCACACCAGCGTTTGTGCATGGCGATGGTGCTGCGAGCTAAAAGAAAAGAAAATTAAAAGAAACAACGAAGTGTCTAGCACGGGGCCCCTACAGTATACAGCAGCGAGATGTTTTGGTGGCGCCCTCTATGGTTCCCTCTTGTGACGTCATTACGTTGCGAACAACAAGTTCAATGGTGTTTGTAAATAGCATGGTGGAAGCTTGAAATCATTGCGCTCTCAAAGCGAACACTACCAACACCGTCAAAATTAAAGTTATTTCATTCCTCTTATTTCCCGCCGATAATAAATCCTTTTCTGACGTTAAATGTTGATTAATTGTAGTGTTCTGCTATTTCGCTTTCACTACTTCTTCTTCTATGTGTTGTCCTACCTATCTCCGCTTTCAGAAACCTATCCTCTTTCTTTTCTTCTTTTCTATGACATATAAAATCAGTTCATCACGAGGCACCGGACGAGATGGTCGTTCTTTCATGGTCGCATACACTTGCTGCTGAATTCTACATTATGGCGACGAGGATCTTCGTGAATTCTGCGCTGGACTGGGCTTCAGCGATGACATGCTGGGAATGCTGATCGCCAAATGGGCAATTTCTTGCGTGTCCCGGCAAAATCTTCACCAGAACCGATCCAGCAACAAGATGGCGACTACATCGAACGGCATCACCGAGTGCTGAGAAGCCATCTTGAACTAGTCATGGCCTCGGGCGGCAAGTTACCCCCAGAGTTCTTGGTCAAGCTGGGACCTCCACCCATTCCATGGGAGCGATGGATCAAGATGTTTGAGCGTTATTTGCTGGCAACTGGCGCTCAAGAGTTTGGTGCAGAACGCCGTCGGGCAATGCTGCTCAACTGTCTCGGAGAGGCCGGCCAGCAGATTTACGACGCTCTACCGACGCCGGAGCCTGCTGTTGAGGAAGCGCTAGCACCGCTGGCAGCAGCAGGCGGCGAACAAGTTGTGGAAGCTCCCCTTGATGTCTACAAGGAGACAGTCAAGTTACTGGAGGCTGAATTTACGCAGCCAGCCAATGTGACGCTCCAGGAGCTCCAGTTTCATCTACGAAGACAGAAAGAAGGCGAGTCCCTTCGCGATTTTCTGTCGGCTCTACGGATGTTAGCCGCCAACGCTAATTTTGGAAGCCGTACTCAAGACTGTATCCGAAAACAATTTATGATTGGAGTGGCTTCAACTGAAATTCAGGAACGGATGGTCCTCGATGCAGCTCTCCCGTTCGACGTTGTTATGCATACCGTCATGAACCTCGAAAGATCACGTCGAGAGGTTCGAGAGTGGGCTAGCGTCGCTGCACCGAGCGAACAGACCTGTCAAGTGACGCATTCATCAGACAGCGACGTCAGAGCCTCGAGACCACCCAGGGAGAGACAGTCCGGGCGACGTCAAGGACATGCTTCCAGAACGCCATTCAAGCAGCCTACCCATCAACATAGTTCTTCACAGCGGACAAGCTATGAGTCATCGCCGTCAGCTCCACAAAAGTCATCATCGCAAAGGGTTGCAAGACAACGTCCTGCCTCGAGAGACGCGTGTGCGACCTGCGGGGGAAGCGGCCGAGATCCGTTCTCCAGCCATCAGCAACCACGACCTGGACACTCGTCGGACCACCGTCAGGACCCCGTGGCACAGTCAAGTCGTTCAAGACCAGGCTCGCAAGGGCGGCAGCATTCAAGGCGACATGACAATTTTCGCCACACACGTACTTGTGCCAACTGCGGAAATGGTCCTCATCGATGCCAAAGCTACGACACCTGCCCCGCAAGAAACCTTTATTGCTACAACTGTGGTCGCAGGGGTCATCTTGGCCGCGTATGCAGAAGTATACGTCGGGACCACCAGCGATCGCGATACAAGCAAGTGGAGCAGGTGCTCTCAGATTATGATGACTACGACGACGACGATGACGATTCTGAGATCGTATGCCACATAACAGAATCATCAACGAAAAAAGTCTATATCAGTGTCAAAGTCTTTGGAACGCCGATACAGTTCCTGCTCGACACTGGGTCATCCGTCTCAATAATGGACAAAGCCACGTTCATGCAATGGTTTGCGCGAGATGCACTCGTCATACCACCACCGGTGACGCTACTGAATTATTCGCGCCAGCCCATTAAAATCCTGGGAGCCTTTAAGGCAATGGTGATATTCAAGCAGCGTCACGCGCAAGTGCTATTCTACATCGCAGACCAAGGCACATCATTGTTAGGCATGGACGCCGTCGTGGCACTCGACATCAAAATGAGCGGAGCAACGCGGTCTTGTTTCTATACTGCGACCAGTGACACCGGTGAGGCCTCTACAAGTGGGGCAGAACAACCTTCAACGTCGTCACAATCACCTACATTGACAACCAAGTCGATGGCATTAAATTCAGCCGCGACCTCTCAGCTGCACGACTCGTCAGCTGCACTGGAGGAAGAGTGGACTGAACGGCTTCTGCCACCAGCAAAGGCAAGTCTCACCCTACCTACTGCCTCAGCGAAGCCTGTGTCATCTCTTCCTAGACGTCCATCATCTCTGAACGATGAGTGCATCTCAAAAGCTCAACTCCAACAGGAAACGGCGGATGACCCCCAGCTGACTGTCGTGATGTCTTATGTCATGTCGGAATGGCCACCGTCTAGGGCGTTGTCTCCCGATGAAGCCATCTTCCACGCCACTAAAGACACACTTTCTGTGCACGACGGTCTTCTGCTGCGCGGTGAACAGTTCGTCGTCCCCACTAGCATGAGAAACGCTCTCATCGGCCGAGCACACGAGGGCCACCCTGGCATCGTCAGGACGCGGACTCGCCTTCGGGAACTATATTGGTGGCCCCGCATGAATGCGGAGGTGAAAATGGCAGTCCAAGCCTGCGGTGTTTGTAGCTCGGCTGACAAGAGTGCAAAGACATCGCCAACACCTTTGCAACCCGTGCCCTTGCCTGAGCGACCATGGTCAAAGCTCGGGATCGACATCGTTGGCCCGTTTGAAGCCTCGCCACCAGCGTATCGGTACTGCATCACGCTCGTGGATTATTTTTCAAAGTGGCCTGAAGTCCATTTTTGCTCCAACGTCACGACAAGCACGGTGACCGGTTTCCTGAGGCTCGTCTTTTCTCGGGAAGGATACCCCGACAGCATTGTGTCTGACAATGGACCTCAGTTTTCTTCTGCAGAATTCGAGAGCTTCCTGGCTAAGCGAGGTATTACCCATCACCTGGTCTCTGTGTATTATCCACAGGCGAACGGGCAAGTAGAACGATTTAATCGTACCTTCAAGTCGTTCGTACAGTGTGCTGCACTGGAGAAGCGTCCAATTCACTCTGCCGTTCTGGATTACTTGTGCGTATATCGCTGTACGCCGCACGCAACGACAGAACTGTCTCCTGCGGTTCTGCTGCATGGACGCAAGCCACGCAACCGGCTTCACATCATTGGCCTTTCTCCATCGCAGTTCTTGAAGAACCCATTTGAGGAGCTGCAGCGTCTGCGGTGCCGAGTGCAGCGGGGACAAGAGCACAGCAAGCGCTACACAGACAGACGGCGAGCTGCCAAAGTTCCGACATTCCAGGTCGGCGGATGGGTGCGCGTCAGGAAGCCAGGAAAGGTAAAGAAGGGAGACCAAGCTTTTGGCCCGGCAATGAAAATTGTGGAGCGTGTCGGCCGATGGACCTTCAAGCTCCATGACGGTCGCATCTGGAACGCCTCCAAGCTTACGGCGGCAACGGCTCCACCTGGCACAGATACCGTTGAGAAGTCGTCGCAAGCAACGACACAGCCATTTGAGCACCTGCCTACACAGAGAAGTCTCAAAAAGACCTCTAGAAGCCAGCGTCCTCATCATGAGTGGCGGCCAAGCGCATTAAAGCAGGCTACTCAGTGGCAACGGCAGCAGCTAAGGCCACATACGCCTCCGCCTTTTACACCTCCACGGGGACAGGATGAGGATGGAGACGAAGCGTGCCCAAATCTTCCAACCGGTCTTTTTGAATCTGAACAGGGTGCCGTGACGGTATCACCAAGTTCACACCAAAGAGTGAGATCGCCACTGGAAATTCCCGTTCCCCCAGTGGATGCTACTATTCCCCCAGTGGCAGTTTCCGTTCCCCCAGTGGAAGAGCTTCGGCGATCGACCCGAACTCGCCGACCACCGGTGCGGTTTAGAGATGTGAGTCTCTGACCCGCGGTGACAGACGTGACAGTTGTCTTTATTTTTTCTTGGGGGGAAGAGAAGTTTACATATTCCTTTAACGCTTATTATTCGAAGTGAAATTGATTGCTGGAATTCTGTAAATAACTTGCTGGAATCCTGTAAATAACTTGCTGGAATTCTGTAAATAACTTGCTGGAATCCTGTAAATAACTTTCTGACAGTGTTATTTGAGATATTGTGTACAAGAGTATGAGTGTTGAGTGCGAATGCTTTAAAAATAGCCTAGGCCAAGTGTGTGATAATGAATGCTTAACTTGAATTTCTTTTGAATTATGATTTTGTGCATCTTTAAATTATACTGTTACTTAGAAGAAGAAAAAGAGGGCGCCAGAAAAATAGCGAGGGCGCGCGACAGCTCGAGCTGAGCCCGGCAGTTCCAAATAAAAGCCGACCGCTAGAGACTGACTCCTAGCTGGACTACTCCTTCAACGGCAACACCGTAACATTTTGGTGGAGGTGCGTCCCCTGCGCCTCTTCGCTCACTAACCACAACGCTTCTCCGAAGTTTGAAGCAGCTTGCCCCAACAATGTCTCGAGGTGAGGCGTCAGGCACTCAAAATCTCCGTGCTGGCTCTGTCCCCTACCGACAGCGAGACCCTCCCACCTTCGGCGGCTTCGGAAGCGATGACGTGGATGACTGGCTGCGCAACTTCGAGCGCGTCAGCACTCACAACGCCTGGGACAACACCCTAAAATTGGCCAATGTGGTTTTCTACCTACGTGACACCGCCAAGGTATGGTTTGACAACCATGAAGATCAGATAGCCTCGTGGGACGCATTCAAGACCCGTCTATCAGATGTCTTCGGATGCCCTACCACCCGAACACAGGACGCGACCCGCAAGCTTGCGACTCGCGCTCAGTCCGGACTCGAGACAACCACGGCTTACATTGAAGACATACTGGCTCTGTGTAAACGCGCGAACCCGACCATGCCTGAATCGGAAAAAGTCAGCCATATCATGAAAGGGATTGCAGAAGACGCATTCAACATGCTGATTTCTCAGAATCCAACCACAGTCGCCAGACTCCAGGAACAGTGCCAGCGATGGGAAGCGCTTCGGAATCGGCGCATATCAGGAGCAGAAAACATAACTCGCCTCCAGAATTGCGTCGCGTCATCCCCACTTTCATCGACCGGCGACATCGCTTCCCTCATCCGAACAATAATCAAAGAAGAACTCGCCGCCTTGTCTCCCGCGCCTCAACGAAGCTCATCAACAGAGGCACATCTTACCCCCGACGAGTTACGAACACTCATTCGAACTGAGTTGTCTCGATATTCACCTCCTCCCGTCGACACCACATCTTTACCTCTACCAACGGCACCCCTACCACCCGACGCAGTATGCGCTACGTCTCCGGCACAATATTATCAGCCCATCACGATGTACCATCCTGACCCTCGAACATCTTTTCCCCGGTCTTACACTGAACAACGACCTTGGGCTCCTCCACTAGTTCCTCCGAACTACTTCACGGATCGTCGACCAACTTGCTTCTACTGTGGTATACCAGGTCATATTTCGCGCTTCTGTCGCCGTCGGCTGTCGGACACTACAAGAACCACATCTAGCTCCCGGTACTTTACGCCATATGAATCCAACCGGATCTACAACCAACCTAACGAGGTTGATGATCCCCGCTTCGGTCAGCGACGGCGCTCGTCATCCCCTTCCAATCGTGGTCGCAAATACCGCAGCCCCTCACCCGCATACCGGCAGCCCTCCCCTCTCCGTGGGCAGTCCACCTTTCCAAAAGCTTTCCTCGATGGGGAAAACTAAATGAGGCAGCAAAAGGGGGTACCGCTGCTTCTTGGTTTCCTCGACATCCCCCACCGACTGTGTCCTCATCTAATTTAATTGACATAATCATCAAAAAGGTAAGACTGGCAGCACTTGTTGATACTGGAGCATCAATTTCAATAATTAGCGAGAACATTCGAAATAAGTTAAAGCTTGTTACCACGCCCTGGGACGGCGGCAGTCTCCGTGGAGCCAACACGTCCCTGATACATCCTCTTGGGCTAGTTTCCGTTGAAATTTCTATCGATAACGAACCTCATCGCCATTGCTTTGCTGTCTTGGACAATTGCACACACGACATAATTTTAGGATGGGATTTCTTAGCCAACCGAGGAGCACTCATTGACTGTGGCACGCGCACACTTCTCCTCGGCGAAGATGCGAATGACGCTTCCACACCTCGACAACAATGTGTACCTTTCCGCGCAGTGAATCACACACGGATAGCACCATTTACTGGCGCTATTGTACAATTGGCAGGATCTGTGACGGACGACACCTACATGCTGGAACCAAATCGCGAAGTGTTATTTCAGAAGGGACTGGCTTTACCCATGACAATTATAACATGTACTGCGGCCAAAACAACCGTTTTTATAGCAAATACCACTAACATTGCACAAGACTTGTCCGCTGGTACCTGCGTGGCCTTCACAACAATTAACAACATAGAGTATGTAAACACTGTCAGTGATCATACTCTAACCCTAACATCTCATTTGAATGATCACAATAACTCCTTTAAGTTGCTTCGGAAAAACGTTAGCACTGATTTGCCACCAGAGCAGCAGGATACCCTATACAAGCTATTATGCTCCTTCATTGACATTTTTGATTTTAACTCTCGGCCTCTGGCTCAAACATCTGCTGTTAAACACACTATCGATACCGGAACAGAAAAACCCATACGCAGCCGTCCGTATCGAGTTTCACGTTCAGAACGAGAAGTCATCCAGAGGCACGTGAGTGACATGTTACAGCAAAATATAATTGAAGAATCCGCAAGTCCCTGGTCTTCTCCTGTAGTGCTTGTGAAAAAAAGATGGCACATGGCGTTTTTGTGTTGACTACAGACGACTCAACAAAATTACCAAAAAAGATGTTTATCCCCTTCCCCGAATTGATGACGCCCTTGATACGCTACATGACGCCAACTATTTTTCGTCGATTGACATGCGCTCGGGCTACTGGCAAATTAGCGTTGACGAAAAAGATCGAGAAAAGACAGCGTTCGTAACACCCGATGGACTTTACCAGTTTCGAGTCATGCCTTTTGGCTTATGCAATGCTCCTGCAACTTTCGAACGTATGATGGACTCGCTACTCCGCAGGTTGCGCTGGACAACATGTCTGTGTTACCTGGATGACGTTGTCGTCTTTTCGTCTACTTTTCCCGAACATCTATCTCGATTGACAACTGTTTTAGAATGCTTCCGAAACGCCGGCCTTCAACTCAACTCTAAAAAGTGTCTTTTTGGTACACGAGAAATCAAAATTCTTGGACATGTCGTCAGCCACCACGGAATATCACCAGACCCAGAGAAACTTCGCGCTGTTACCGACTTTCCACGCCCCGCAACAGTTAAGGCACTCCGTTCATTCCTTGGACTCTGTTCATATTTCCGACGATTTATTCGCGGATTTGCTGCCATTTCCGCTCCTTTAAACTCTCTCCTCAAAAAGATCGACCGTTCGTATGGTCTCAAGATCAAGAGGACGCATTCGCAACCCTGAAGACCGCATTGACCACCAAGCCAGTCTTGTCACATTTTCACCCTGCTCTTGATATCGAAATTCACACTGATGCGAGCGGTTATGGACTTGGTGCTGTACTGATGCAGAAGCAAGACGCTCGCGAACATGTTGTCGCATATGCAAGCCGAACTTTGTCCAACGCAGAGATGAATTACACCATCACTGAAAAAGAATGCCTTGCCGTAATTTGGGCAGTCAGCAAGTTTAGACCTTATATATTTGGGCGTCCGTTTAAAGTGGTTACTGATCACCACGCTCTGTGCTGGTTATCGAACTTGAAAGATCCTTCTGGACGTCTGGGACGATGGGCACTGAAACTCCAAGAATACGACGTCTCCATATTCTACAAGTCTGGGAAACAACACGACGCGCCTGACTGCTTATCTCGGAGTCCCATCTCATCCTCCCCAGAAACTCCCTCTTCTGCCGTTGCCGCAATAGCTTTGACCTCTAGTTTGGATTTTGCTGTGGAACAGAGGAGAGACCCACACTTACAACAGATTTTCAACTGTCTGAACAAAACCCACCTCACCCGCCACGAACAACGGCTTGTTGGTCCCTACACAATGCAGAATGACGTACTGTATCGTCGCAACTATGACCCACATGGTCCTACTCTGCTCTTTGTCGTTCCAAGACATCTCCGACCTGATATCTTAGGTGCTCTACATGATGACCCCACAGCTGGACACCTGGGCTTTATTAAAACTTATATGCGTGTGCGCAATACCTTCTACTGGTACGGGATGTACCGCGACATCTCCAAGTACGTAGCATCATGCGTCCAATGTCAGCGACGAAAAAGGCCAACGACCGCACCAGCTGGACTTCTCCATCCTCTCGATCCACCTCACTGCCCATTTGAACGCATCGGTGTCGACCTGTTGGGGCCCCTCCCTCTTACACACAACGGTAACCGCTGGGTCATTGTTGCCATGGACCATTTGTCACGTTACGCAGAGACCGCTGCCTTACAGTCCGCAAACTCAGACGAAGTCGCCACATTTCTCTTGCACAATATCATTTTGCGACACGGCCCCCCTCGTCACATACTGAGCGATCGAGGAACAGTATT
>JAZHYW010004709.1:0-10663 GCA_037355805.1 Ixodes ricinus
GAGAGGATGCAGAAGCAGGAGGTGGTGGGGGCACAGAGGAAGCAAGGGGGAGTGGTGAAGATGCCGAAGCTGGAGGAGGTGGTGGGGGCACAGAGGCAAGAGGAGGTGGTGGTGGGGGGCGCAGCAGAGGCAGCAAGAGGGAGTGATGGAAAAGATGCAGAAGGCACAGAGGCTGCAAAGTCTCCATCATCCCAAGTAATGATGGGGGACGTGATAGTAGCGGCGTGGTTTTGTGCCTTATGCAACTTTGGAGACTTGCGCTCCCTGCATTTGGGCTTCACCAACTGCCACTTGCATCCACCCACCAAACTCGGAGGTGATGGGGCCATAGAAACAGCAAGAGGAAGTGGTGGAGAGGATGCAGAAGCAGGAGGTGGTGGGGGCACAGAGGAAGCAAGGGGAAGTGGGGAAGATGCAGAAGCTGGAGGAGGTGGTGGGGGCACAGCGGAGGCAGAGAGGAGGTGGTTGGGGTGCAGAGGAAGCAAGAGGGAGTCGTGGAGAAGATGCAGATGCAAGAGGAGGTGGTTGGGGCGCAGAGGAAGCAAGAGGGAGTTGTGGAGAAGGTGCAGATGCAAGAGGAGGTGGGGGGCACAGAGGAAGCAAGAGGGAGTCGTGGAGAAGGTGCAGATGCAAGAGGAGGTGGGGGGGCACAGAGGAAGCAAGAGGGAGTCGTGGAGAAGGTGCAGAGGCAAGAGGAGGGGTTGGGGGTGCAGAGCAAGAGGAGGTGGGGGGCAGCAGAGGAAGCAAGAGGGAGTCGTGGAGAAGGTGCAGAGGCAAGAGGAGGTGGTTGGGGCACAGAGGAAGCAAGAGGGAGTCGTGGAGAAGGTGGTGGGGGCGCAGAGGAAGCAAGAGGGAGTTGTGGAGAAGGTGCAGAGGCAAGAGGAGGTGGTGGGGGCACAGAGGAAGCAAGAGGAGGTGGTTGGGGCACAGAGGAAGCAAGAGGGAGTCGTGGAGAAGGTGCAGATGCAAGAGGAGGTGGGGGGCGCAGAGGATGCAGGAGGAGGAGATGGTGGAGGCGAGGCGAGCATGCTAGGAGGGCAAGAATAGCCAAGCGGAGGAAATTCGATCTCACATGTCATGTTCAACAGGACATCCTTGGTGGTCCAGCAGTTCCGGGAGGGGCTGGCACTCGACGTCCTCTTCATGTGGTCCTGATGAATCCTGGACCTGGTCATCACCTCTGCGATCCTCTGTGCGTGCAGGAACAGGAACTCTGCAAAAACCTATTCAGGTTGTTTTGAAATGGGCGTCTTAGTTTTCAGAATGTAATAAGAAAAGAATATGCATAGAACATCTTTTCATTTTCTACATTTGAACCTGCCTACCTTGCTGTGACAAGTATGCAGCGCCCCCTCCAGTTCACCCGTCAATGGCCGTCAGCCTCGGCGGAGCAACATTTTCTTCGATCACCGCGTCAATAAACGCGGGAGCGCACGCCGCCCCGGTCAGTCATCGTCCACCCTCACAACCAGGCTGCAAGGCGTCTCACTCTCGGCGGGTGCTTCGGCCCCCTTCGTCCACGTTCCAGAAAGTTTGTGACACTGGCGACGAGGGAACCACGGCACTGGAGGCCAACAACGTGCACGGTTCCGGCAGCCACGCCACCAGGAGAGAGTCGCCAACTCCGCCACTCCGCTCCTGTCGCCATGCTGCCCGCTCTACGGGAGGCTCGAGCCGTTCGAGCGAGCCGGGTCCGCCTAGCCAGTCTACGAAGAACAAGTCCATGTGTTCTTCCGGGCGAACGACACACCCGAAGAGAAACGACGGGACATCTTCTTGGCCAGCTGCGGGACCCGCGTTTCCGTCGCCTGCCCGACCTCCTCAAGCCGGCCACGCCCCCACCGCGCGAGAAGACGCCGGGTGAGCTGCTTGCCACGCTGCGCTCGCACTTCAGCCCGGCGCCGTCCACGCTGATGGAGCGGTTCCGCTTCAACAACCGGAGCCGCCGTGACGGGGAGACCCTCCGGGCAGTTCGTCGCTGCGCTACGAGGGTTAGCAAACATGCGCAGGCCTTCGGCGACCAGTTGGGCTCGCTACTCCGGGACCGGTTTGCCTGTGGCATCAACAACCCCGCCATGCAGACGCGACTCCTGGAGCTCCCCGGCCCTTCGCTGGACGCACGCGGCGAAGCGCAGCGCAGGCGATGGAGGTGGCAGCAAAGGACGCCAGCGAGACAGCCTGATGCGGCCGGCTCACCATCGACGGAGGCGGCGGAAGCGGCGGGTGAACAAGATGGCAGACACGGAGGCGGTGCCTGCAGCTGCTGCGGTGCTTGCCCACTCCCCCTCACAGTGCCAGTTACGTCCAAGCACAATGTTTCACGTGCGGGGCGGGAGAACCGGGTCACCTCGCACGCGTCTGCCGAGGGGAGGACGCACGGCGGCCAGCAGCATGGAGCAGCGGCAGCAGCAGCCTGGTCTCGAGCCCGGGTTCCAGCCAAGCCCGCGGCCAGGGTGGCCGTCGCAAGAGAACGCGGCGGGGACGAGCAGCCGCCAGGACCGGGTCCCTCTCGAACGAGCCTCCACGCCGTGCCGAGGGACCTGCAGATTTTCGAGCGTGTGGCAGGCGAGGTAAGCCTCCGCATCGTCTGTGCCACCCTTACGGCGTCTGTAGAAATCTGCGGGGCACCCTATCACCATGGAGTGCTGGACACGGGGGCCAGCGTGTCGGTCATGGCCGGGAAGCTGTTCAAGCGGACCTTTCCCAGGTGTGTCCGTCGAGGCGTCGGACGCCAAGTGCTGCGCAGCTATTCCGGGCAGCTTTCCCAGGTCCAGGGTCGGGCCCAAGTCCGCAGCGTTCGCCTTGGCGACAGAGGAGGCAATCCCTTCCCTTTATCTGACCAAGGGGTCGTCGCCGGCAGCTGCTGGGCCGGAACTGGATCTCGCTCACTGGGTGTTCGGCTGCCGGAGTACCAGGAAGCTGCGCTCGCACGTGGTGAAGGACGTCCCGAGCCTCCTGACCGACTTCCAGTCCCTGTTCCAGCCGGGGTGGCACCTACGCCGGCACGATCGGCCGGCATTCACGTACCTGGAGTGGAGCCCGGCCCTCGTTTCTTCAAGCACGTCCGCTGTCATTCGCCCTCAAGGACGGGGTCACCAGGAGCTGCAACGGCTTCAGCGAGAGGGGCATCCTGGTGCCCGTCAAGACCTCCGAGTGGGCCGCACCGGTTGTTTCAGTCCTCAAGCGAGACGGCCGCGTCAGGATCTGCGGGGACTTCCAGGTCACCATCAACCCCGTCGCTACCGTCGAGAAGTACCCGCTGCCTGGAAATCGAAAATCTCTGGTCGGCTCTGTCCGGGGAACAGCAGTTCTCCAAGCTCGACCTTCGAGATGCCTACCAGCAGCTGGTGCTCCCGGGATGCCGCCCGGAAGTATGTCACCATATCGACTACCATGGGACTCTTCCAGTACACGCGCCTACTGTTCGGCGTGGCCTCAGCCCCAGCCATCTTCCAGAGGGAGATGGACAACCTCTTCAGGGGCATGAGGCACGTGGCGGTGTACTTGGACGACATCCTGGTGACCGGTACCGGCAGCGACGGGGACCACCTGCAGAACCTTCGCAAAGTCCTGACACGACTGCAGGATGCCGGTCTCAAGCTGGGGCTGGACAAGTGCGTGTTCTTGACCCCAGCGTGGAGTGCCTGGGACACATCATCTCCCAGGCTGGCCTGGCCACTGGCTCCCCGCAAGATTGAGGCCGTGCTCACAGGCGCCGAAGCCCAAGAGCAAGAAGGAGCCTCAGAGCTACCTCGGCCTCATCAACTTCAGCAGGAGGTTCCTGCCCAACCTGTCGACGCATCTAGAGCCTGCTGCATCGTCTGCTTCGCGATGGTCAGCAGTGGGCCTGGAAGAAGGAGCAGGACTTGGCCTTCCAGCGCAGCAAGGAGCTATTCATCAAGGCTCCAGTGCTAGTCCACACTTCGATCCGGCCAAGCCTGTAGTCCTCACCGTGGATGCGTCGCCGCGCGGGGTAGGAGCCGTCCTGGCCGCACCCGGGGTCAGGATGGTCAGGGGCAGCCCTGAGGCGTTTGCTTCTCGTCGGCTTCATGCGAGCGGAGAAACGCTACAGCCAGCTCGACAAGGAAGGTCTGGGCGCTCATGTTCGGGGTCGGGCGCTTCCACCGGTACCTGTGGGGCCGGCAATTCGAGGTGGTCACGGACCACAAGCCGCTGTTGGGGCTGCTGGGACCTGACAAGGCGGTTCCAGTGCAAGCCTCGCCTCGTGTGGCACGCTGGGCCTTGACGCTGGCGGCCTACCGCTACAAGCTGGTCTACCGCCCTGGGAAGGACCTGGGACCTGCCGACGCCCTGAGCCGCCTGCACCCCTGCCGGAGGTTGCCTGCTGCCGTTCCGAGAGCCAGCTGGACGTGTTCCTTGCCGGAGCGGGCCTGCTCCGGAGGTGGTCACCGGGACTGCGGCGGCGCAGAGCGACCAGCCGGGGATCCGGTCCTGCCTCAGGTGGTCAAGGCGGTATCCCCGAGGGAGGGGAGCTTCGTCACCAGGCCTACAGCCACAAGACCACCGAGGCTGAGCTTGGAGCAGGGCTGCCTGCTGTGGGGTTCCAGGTGGTGATCCCACAAAGTCTCCGGGCCAAGGTCCTGCCACCAGTTGCTGCACGCGGGGCATCTGGCGTGGAGAAGACCAAGATGGTTGCATGATTGCACGTGTGGTGGCCTGGCCTGGACCAGGACATCGCTCACCAGGTGCAAGGTTGCCAGGTCTGCCAGAGGAGAACCAGCGAACCCCGGCCTCGCGTCACGTGGAGATCACCCCCTGGCCGTTCCCACAGAGGTCCTGGTCCCGCCTGCACGTGGACTTTGCAGGACCCTTCAAGGGTCACTACTCCCCGGCGGTAGTGGACGCCTTCTCGAAGTGGGTGGAGGCACTGCCAGTCACCGCCTCCGTCGGCAGGCGCGACCATTGCGGTGCTGCGGTAAGTCTTCGCGGCGCAGAGATTGGCGGACATTATTGTGTCCGACAATGGTCCGGCTTTCGCCAGCGTCGAGTACCTGGACTGGCTGCAAAGGAATGGAATCCGCCGGATGCTGGTTCCGCCGTGCCACCCCGCTTTCAATGGTGCAGCCGAGCGGGTAGTACAGACCATCAAGGACAAGCTGAAGAAGATCCGTAGCCCGAGGATTTCCGTACACTGTGTGGCCCGGGTACTGTTCCAGTACCCGGACCACGCCCCATTGGAGTCACTGGCCGTGCCCCCTGCGAGCTTCTGCTGGGCCGGATGGTCAAGCACACCCTTGGACGTTTTGCATCCAGACCTCCGGTCCACGGCGCCCCCTGAAGCAGCTGAAGCAGAAGCTGGCTGCTGACCGAGGTGCGGTCCCGGGCCTCTTGCCGGAGCCGGGAGCCTCCGGTCTACGCCAGGAACTTCCGTCCTGGCCCACCCCCTGGTCTGCCGGACAGGTGGTATCGCCAGCGAGCACCTCGTCGCTGCTCGTCCGCATGCCCGACGAGAGACCACCTGGCACACGGCATCGCCGGGACCATGTCAGGCCTCGCCTCGGGACCGCGCTTGTACCCTCGGCATCACTTCGGGAGAGCAGCCAGCAGGGGGACCAACGACAGCACCCGTCTCGGCCGGTGGAGCGCCACCCACGACGGAGGCGACAAGCGTCGCCAGTCCTGTGGCACCATCGGGACCGGCGCCACTCTCGAATCCGGTTCCCTGCGACTCCACCGGGTGGAGCGCGACCAGCACAGGCAGCGCTCGGCGTTGCAAACACCCGGCCCGTCGACACCAGCGACCAGAGCGGAGCGGGTGCTGGCGGCGAAGGCCACCTGACCGCTACTCGCCGGGGGTAGCCACTCGCCGTCGGCCGGCCAGGACTTCACGACCAGACGCCGAGCTAAGGGTGGCCGGCCACGTGTGTTGTTTATTTATGTATTTTTGTTTTTTTAGAAAAACAAACTGGGGGAGGGATGTGGGACAAGCATGTAGCGCCCCCTCCGGATTCACCCGTCGATGGCCGCCAGCCTCGGCGGGCAACATGATCACCGCGCGTAATAAACGCCGTGGAGCGCACGCCGCCCCGGTCAGTCATCGTCCACTCTCACAACCAGGCTGCAAGGCGTCTCTCTCTCGGCGGGTGCTTCGGCCCCCTTCGTCCACGTTCCAGAAAGATCGTGACACTTACAACAAAGACAATAGCTACCGACGGGGCACTATATACCTGCACCTGGCGAACAGCGAAAGTCGGCACAGTGCGCTCGAAATGAATGAAGTTCCACATACCTTGTTGCCATCCCCCGGCCTGGGTGTACTCCGTCGTAGCCGATCCAACCGATGCCACTCGTCCACAAGATCGCCGATGAACACGAAGCCCTCTTGAGGCAGAACTCCTGCAGGAGCCAGTTCACTCTTGGACTGATCATTCAACGACTGGATCTCGGCACTCTTACTACGCTGACACTCCAACGGAAGAGAACCTGTTCCCCCGCCTGGAAGGACGGAAGAAAATGCGATCTGCATCGTCGGATTGTGTTCCAAGATCTGAGCGGCCGGCCGACGGTACTCGATAATGTACGCGCTGGCAGAAACGCTGGTGTTGTTTGTGCCAACGTGCAAAATGACAGCATCAAAATCGGGCAGGGCATCAGACACCTTGGAAAGCAAGGCCTCGACTCTAATGCCACTAAACGCCCGCACTTTGACAGCCACCTGGTTATTCGATGGGAAATACTGGGAGGGGTATTTCACCATCGAATCCCCGGCCACCAAAACTCGAGGCATGTCAGAAGAAACGCGACCGTGCTAACACACAAGGCCGAACCTCCTTGACCAAGAAAACGAAAAGAAAAAACGCTTCACAGAGCAATCCAAACCCGGTTGCGGAAGACCAGGCAGGAACAGCAGTCCGGACAAGGCAGAGCCACGCGAGGGGCAATGGCCGCCGAGCACATGGCAAAACAACGAGGCAAGAACGGAAGTTGGAAGTGCAAGACCGGAAGTTGATTACTGCGTGGACGCAGGCCAGGCGGGAGGAGAGCAGGCTCCGTCCCGAAAGTTGTTTTTTTGTTTGTTGTTTATTGCGTTTTTTGTTTGTTTTTATTATTTTAAATATTTGCTGTGTTTTTGCAGTCGCCGGCCCCCTACTTTAGGGTAAAAAATACGCAGAATGTGAAAATAGAAAGTGCGAGCCCAAATTTGAATTGATGCAATGCAGAAACCGTGGCCCTCTTGTTTTGCCGGGATAAATAGCTTCCTCTGTGCTAAAAGGTTGGTTGGTGTAGTACGGAAACAGCTCAAGTGCTTTCAACGAAGTAAAAAAGCTAATAATAATGGGAATATTGAGAGCAAAATGGGAAAATGTGTAAGTGGTCAAACTGCCACAGTGATGCAGCCGAAGTTTGTCTGAAGGCGGTCACCTTTACCCACTATTAAAACAAAAATACCGCTATTTTAAGGCAGTTATTAGAGAATTGTAGTAGACCGTTTTTCTCCTCTGCTACGGTATCCCGGAGGAAAACGGCGCACCTGCGCATGCCCGCCGCCAGCCTTATCTGCATAGTTCAAGGTCTTGTGGGGGATTACGGAGCGCTATCCGGGTGCTTAGCGAGCTGCGGAGACGGTCTACTACAATTCCCCATTTACCTGACATCATAGCGCTCTACGTATTGAGCACATCTCTGAATTTTCTGACTTCCGGAAAGTAGTACTTAAGAGTGAGAGTTTGAAAGGGATACTTACAAAATGACTCATAAAATTGGAATAAAATAAGCGAAGTTAATGAAAATTACTACACATCTCCTGGATAAAATTTCGATTAATAAAAAAATTAAAAATAAAAAAATTATTTGAGTTAATTTTTTATTTTTATTTTTTACCTATTTTTTTACATTTGTACCTTTTTCAAGACATTTACTTATCGCAGAATTTTCAAATTTGGTAGAACGAAAGCTACGGTACTCCTACGTTCCTGGAACTAGAAGTTATTGTTTTCGTTGAAAAGATGAGGAGAAAGAATCTTTTTCATGTTTGGTAAAATAAAATCGCCTCCTTCCAGTGCTTTTTGTTTAATAAAAAAAACACAAGTCAAAATCAGCCATTGACTCTAGTTCCAGCGAAGCTCAAGACGTGAACACAGCCATCCTAACAAAATCATTGAAGTAGACTACATAGTTTTTCTAAAAAAGGTACATGACTGACAAAAATTTATGTTCTGAAGAAAAAAGACTTAAAGAAAATAGAAAGAAAAAAAATCATCAAAACATTCCAGGATTGTAGTCTTTTTCTTGGGCAGCGTCACTGTAGCCTTTCTCTTTGTTTCTTTTGTCTTTTCTGTGCTGTTTGGCTTCATCTGTAAGCTTGTATTTCGCTTTTCCGAATCCGTTTTGAGTCTATTGATGTCAGTGTAGATACACACAGGGGACCAGGGGTGGCACCTAAGTGCTTCAACACTTTGATTCGCGTATTTCCATCATGAAGGGATCGCGTCATCAACAACTGTCTGAACAGTCTTAAAGCTACCAAATTTGGTTTTCGGGCATGTGGCCCAGATCATTTCGTTGAGTGCCTCGTTAGCGTTTTGTGTTCTGCCATGAAGACACCACCTTGACTCCACCAGTCCGCTGATGCACAAGGAAGCATGGCTATCACAGTGCGCCCAAACCAAATGTTCTTTTAAAAAACAAAACGAGATACTGACGTCGACAAGGCGGTATCCAAGCACACTGTCATTGTCAGCATTTGCTTCAAACGAACCTTTTAAGTCTATTTTCGAAGATGAGGCACATGACTGTGGCCGTACCTTCTTTGCAGGTCTGTCCGACGATTGTGACTGTCCGTAGCGATTCACATGAAATTTCCCCTTTGTTGTCAGTCGTTGTGCTCTTCCCATTGGTAATATCAAAGAAAACACAGCAGTACGATGTTCACAGTAGCATCAAATACGCTTCGAAGCTCGAACTAAACGCTTGAACGTGTCTACCGCCAATTTCACCGCCGTTCAAACGCGCTACAAAGAAACCCCTAGTGACTGAAAAATGTACTAGCTACAAGCAGAAAACCGTGAAACCGAAACCGAAACTTTTGTACACACAGAATGAGATTTTCGGTGTGAAATGAAACATTTGTGGAGTTTTCGTGAGACCACGCCCACTTTTTTGCTTACACAGAACATGAAAGAAGGCATCAAGAAGCATTTTCCGCATTACTAATCCCCACATGTTATATATGGTTTGAAAGCTAAGGAAACAGGCTATCAAAAGAAAGCAAAATTTAAAAACAGGATTTTTTGACCAAACAAAGTCTCACCCCACATTAATTTTGTTCTGCTAATTAGTGATATCCCTCGTCTGCAGCCTGGTTTTACTTATCAAGTTTGCGCTCCGCAGTTTTACTTTTTTATTAGGCCTATACATGTTTTTATTCCTTAGATCGAAGAACAGTGCGGATAAATAAACTAGCTTTCAGAAACGGTATCGTTTGGTATTATAACATTTATGTTTCGTAGCGTCAAGGGGTCACATTCACAAACCCGGCAATGTAAACATCCACTTTCCCGTTTTATAGTGTTAAAAAAAAAGTTATATTTACGTTTTTTTTTTGGTGCGGTATAACATAAGCTATCGGGGACAGGTCATCTGGCTATGTGAACATTTGAAATATTTCTGTTAGATGTTCGTAACTACCACAGAAAACAGTCGATTCTTGCCTGAAATAGCATATTTTCACACTCAATTAAAATCACCAATAACATGATCTCAGGAGAGTTGTGTACCTCTCGTAGCGTCATAAACAAAACACACATCTCTTTCTTGTCCAGATTCTGGAAAGTTATGCGAATTATTGTTCTTGTAATTCAAAGCGCTCGCTCAATCATGCCACGTGTTTGTTAATTGTTGTTGTTGTTCATCTGGATTCTCCGCTATATCGTTTTTATTTTATTTTTCTTATCAGAGCCAAACACGTGCGTATACCGCCGACCTTAAGTATAGTACATCAAATTAAACTAGCTTCCTGAAAAGATATCGTTCGGCGTTGTGTAATTTATTCTTCATGGCGTAGGTGGTCAGATTCTCGAATCCTTCATGAACTGCAAATTTTCTTCGCCGCATTGTTTTTCTCGCGTTTTCGCGATAAAACACGTCAGCCTTGCCATGCTGGGATCAAATACACCAGCGTCGGCAGTTATTTGCGAAGGATTGATCTACGCAAATATTTCCACTCGCTATTCATGAATTGCCGCAGTTCGTCAGAATCTGAATGACTTGACTGCATAGTAAAAACGGCAAAAAAAATAAAATAAAACGATGTCGGTCAGTAAACGGAACTTCCATGGCGGGGCTCGCCAGTCTGAACAGCAAAGCGCCGATGCCGGCCAGTCACTGAACTTCCATGTAAATACTGGTCATCAAAGACAGCAAAGTACCGATGCCGGCCAGTTACTGGAACCTCCATGGAAAGACTGGCCAGCAAAGACAGCAAAAACCCGATGCCGGCCAGAACCTGTAACTTCTTCGGCTGAACTGGCCAGTGAGCATGACGAAACCCCGACGCCGGCCGGGGCCGGTAGCTCACCGGCGCCAATGGCCGGACGCCGCCATCCTGTTACCGGGACCGGCCGGCGTAGTCCCGATACCGGCCGACGCGGTGTGCTGCCTGGGCTTTAGTCAAAATATTTCAGTAGTGTTCTATAAGGCCACA
>JAZHYW010004711.1:0-10824 GCA_037355805.1 Ixodes ricinus
TAGAGGCTCAGCTGGCGCTAGTGTGCTGTTGCATTTTGAAGCAGACAGCAAGCAGTCTAAATTTGACTTCCGGTAATGTATTCCTATGGGAAAAAGCGAGTGCATTTTCTCTCTGCGCTCGATTATAAGAGCAAATATCGCGAATAATTTGTACGTACTAGGCACCTTGGAATATTTCTCAGTCACGCAGACGAAATAAATGGTCAGTTATGGCGTTTTTCTTTCAAATTCATCGCATTAAAAACGTTGCTAAAACGGCTCCGTACGTGTATTTTTGTGCACTGTCGGACACTGTTAGCGCGAACACGGCGTCGACGCTTTCCAACATGGGGGATATACGTGCCAAACGAACGAAGGACATGTAGAAAACCGAGAGAGACGGCAAGAACTACGCAGTAACACTGGATAAGTAACTCCTTGTGCTTGCAGACGATCAAAATAAATTGAAAGTCACGTAATATAGTCAGATTTGCAATAAATAAGTACTGCGAAGATGCTTGTTCTGGGTTCAAATGGTTCAAAGCATCACCCGCAAGCTCCAAATCTTTGCAAATAAGGGGAGCCAAAGAACAGGTGCCCGATAAAAACTGCCCGACATAGGAAATAATAAAAAGACATACCTTTCGTAGCTTACGTGCTTTATTTTTTGCGTTCGAAAGTTTCTTTAACCGATCGTAAAGATGCGCACGACGGAGTACTCATTTTTATCCAATGACAGGACGGGCATATTAGCAATATATAAGCACCACCGAAATGCTAGCGAACCTGAACACACACTACATTCCTTTCGATCGTTAGTTTGCTTAGAACCGTCGCTCGTTTTCACATACCTTCCTTGAAACAGGGGTTTGGGCCTGAAATAGAGCGAAGTTTAACATCGCTCAGTGGTAAAGAAAAATGCTGTGACTAAAGCAATTACTCTTTCACAATACCAATAAAGGTACATACTCTCCGTTACAACCGATATGACAAAAGTTATTCATGTTATTTTCCGGCGAAGAGACAAAATTCACGCGCGTTTTCCCATAGGAATACACAGGGAGGCTGGAATTGTAGACTGCATGCTGTCTGCTTCAATTTGCAACCGGAAGTCCCGTAGACACTAGCCCAGCTGAGCCTCTAGTGTTTATTGTAATAACTCTATGACTATAATCTACGTTTATACTGGCTCGTATCTCGCGCCGCCCGTTGGCCGCTTCCGGCAGCGGCTGACGCAGAGCGAAGATCTAGCTCGAGACCGGCGTCGAACAGCCCGTGGCCCGAGCCCACCTCGAGGGCCCGACCTGCATGCGCAGCTGGGAGCATGCAACTCGTTTGTTCCGGAAAATTTCCGCGCCATCTATGAGGAAAAGGGTACAAATAAATAGCGGTTGAATCCCCCTTAAAAGGAGATGAGTAATGACCTGCCAAAAATTACCTAAACTGCCACATTCAGTGGGACCGTGGCCTTAAAGAAGCGGATTGCAAGTTGTTTCAGCGTAGAATTAGCTGCGACTTTCGGTTTGTCAGATGGCGATCATTTTAAAGGATTTCCTTGGCCGCAAAGGCCGAACATTAGATATTTAAAAGGGATATCTAAAACTCGGAAGCAGTTTTTTTTTCCTATCTTATTTTATAATGGAACGAAACGGCACATACTAAAGTCCGAGATTGTTTTAGTATGTTTTTAATACCCCAGGTTAACTTCTTTGTCTTCTTTTCTGCCCGTCTTCTTTTTCTTGACATTAATCAGCTCGCTTCACTTGTCACTCATTCTTGTGTTCATTTATGCGACTGTCGCAAAGGGGTGCGAATCTTTTATTTCTTCACGGCTACCACGATCATCCGAGGACCACCCGACGTTCACTTGTAAGAAATGGCTTCTAAGACGTGACAATTTTTATCACGCGTCTTAACATTGAACTTAAGTAAAAAAAAAATGAGACAACGTGGGCTGAACAAGTAATGCTTTATAAAATTCAAAGAAGAAAACAAGCAACTATTTTACATCATTTAGACCAGGAAACAACAGCACACATAATTAAGGCAAGGTAAAAGTTGCAATAGTTTACAGTAGGGTGCCTCAATGTCCTTCTGTTTAGGGTGATGCCACCCTTTGTAGTACCCGATGCCGACAGCACGCGCTCAAGGGAAAATACAAAGAAATAGACGAAAACAAAATGTCGCCATAGCACAGATAGCGCCACAAACGCGTGCGGGTACACGCTCTTTCACGCGCTTCTGAACAAAAAAGAAAAAGAAAAGTGTGGGACAAAATGGCGAGATGTCTCCACCCTAAGCAAAGCGCACATGAAGGCACCCTAGTTTACAGCACGGCATTGAAATACATGGTTACAATGTGCGGCGCATTATGGTTACAATGTGCAGCACATACATGGCCCTGAAGGTATACTTGGCATACCACATCAGGTAAGTTGTCGAAACAAATGAACACCGCCCTTTCGATGCTGATCTTGTTAGACTTCGGCTCAAGAGCAGTCTCCGAATAGGCAACACCGTCGAAGTTGCTGAACTTGTGAAGAGCCCAGTAGAGAGTTGGCATGGTCAGGGAGCCTAGTGCGTCGCGATCGATGCCTTGTGGGATCACGGCAGGAGCTTCGCTGTTCACCACTGGTGACAACGGGTGAGTTTCCCGAGCGAGCCCCGAACGGTTTGCAACGATGGGCTCTGGTGAACTTGCCTTCCGCTTCCTTTCCCCTCGTCCTGCGGGAAGTTCATCACTCAGGTCCTGGGGTACACTTCGCAGCAGAGTCGGTACCGCGTCTGGCGTAAGCGCTGGGTGTCCACGAGGGATCCTCACTTCCTTTCCGCCGATGATGTGGACATAGTCTCGAAGGATGAAGCGGGACTTGAAGTGCAGCTCGCAGACAGCGCTTGTTTCTTCAAGACATTTGTCCGATCGCTGCAGATTCTTCTCCCAAAGATCTCTTTTGGCTCTGTCCTTTGGAACGCCGAAAAGGGACGCCGTTTTCACTCCTTTCACTCGGGTGAGGCCCGTTTTGCAACCAGGTGCAGAGCAAGAGTTATGTCGCTGTTTCGCCGGCGGCATTTCGGCACTACCCTTACGCAGTGGCGTAACTAGGGGGGGGGCGGGGGGGGTACAAGTGCCCCGGGCGCCACTTGGGAGGAGGCGCCGAGCCGAGTCCACCCAACATGTGCCCTCTGGAAAAAAAACGGCAGCGGGGCTACGCGAGGGGCGCGAAATTTCATTTGCCATGGGCTATGAGGGGCGCGAAATTTCATCTGCCATGGGCGCCGTTATATCTAGTTACGCCACTGCCCTTACGCGTTCACCATCCGCAAATTCAGAACACAAGATTCAAAGCATATTACGATCGAACACACCGAACTATAAAGTCGTGGTCCCGACACGCGCACCGCTCGAAGTGAAAAACACACGGAACTATACTCTGTTTCACCTTGTGTCGAACCGCAGGAAAGGCTACAGGCGCGACCTCCTTGCTCTAGGGCACATCTCGACGGCACAAGCTCTCGTGCACCAAGGGCAGCTGCCAACGCTATGAGCTCGCGCTTCTAGCCTTCGCTGCAGGACAACATAAGCTGAAACGGAGTGTATAAAATCGTGGTGCCGACACGTTCACCGCTCAGAATGAAAAAAAAAAGAGCGGGCTGCGCGATTTTTTGCGGATAACTCGACGACAGCGCCGCCACGAACTGTCAATACACGCGCCCTCACGAGCTCCCGTTGCCGAGCCGCTCCGGTCCGAACACTACCCAAGTATTCTAGTACACTGTAGTATCACGGCACGAAATGGAGTGTCTGTGGAGCCACCCTCCTCGTCATCGATCTGAGGTATATACCGGAGGAGCGGACCGCCTTCGGCCACGCAAGTACGAGTCGAAACCCATGTCAGCGTCTCTGTTGCCACGTCGGTCACGTGAAGACAACCACTCAGAGACCCTGCGACAAAGTCCATCGTTCTGCTGTGCTGCACGAAGCTCATCTCGGCTAATCAAAGTACCCCAGCGCGAGCCAGCATCTATCGCAGCCACAACATTGGCATTCTCGTGCACGTGCTCTTCGCCGAGCGGAGCGCGCGACAAAGCGTCTGCGACTTTGTTTTGTGAACCTGGCTTGTGCTCAATAGACCGATTTCACCAGCCTGCACCAGCCAGTTTGACTACGCCACCGCTGCCGCAATGCATCGAGGGAACTTCAGTCTTTCTGCACGTGCTACAACACCGCTGGAGCTCTGCGCGTGTGGAGCACGAGACGGCACGAGCCCTCGCATGCACGGCCATCTGCCTACCATGAACTAAAGTTATGGCGGCATCGGGCATGCGCCGAACGCCTAGTGACATCGGTCTATTGTGTAATCATATTTTTTAAGCGCCACTGCCCAGCGTGCTAACCGTCCTGCCGGATTTTCCAGCCGCTGAAGCCAGGACAAGGCGGCATTATCCGACTGGATCACAAAGCGCGCGCCATCAAGGTACATGTTGAATTTCTGCAGGGCGAATATGATAGCTAAGCACTCAAGCTCGCAAACATTGTAATTTCGTTGAGCTGCTGTCAACGTATGGCTAGCAAACGCTGCGGGTCGTAAGACACCATCAAAATCTTGAAGCAGCACAGCACCTAAACCGTAGCCGCTCGCATCGGTTTGCCAGTACAAACGGGCGGTTGAGGTCTGGGAGCTTCAAGGATGCCGTTTCAGCAATAGCTTTGGACAGTTGAAGGAAAGCATTTTGCTGTGCCTCCGTCCAACGCCACTTGACGCCTTTGCGCAGCAGTTCGTTCAGAGGCCGCGTTATCTCTGCACAGTGGGGGATAAACTGGCGGTAAAATCCAACCATTCCAAGAAATCGCTGCAAACTCTTTGCATCATGGGGGAAGGAAATTCAGTTATGGCCTTCAGCTTGTCCTCGTTAGGGCGAAGCGCTCCATCGTCGATTACAAAACCGAGCAGGTTAATCTTAGATGTTGCCAGTTGCATTTTTCCTGGGTGAACTGTCAAACCAGCATTCCGCATGCGCTCGAGAATAGTCCGAAGGTGGACAAGGTGTTCTTCAAACGTGCGTGAGAAGACTACTACGTCATCCATATATGCCATGGCGTAGTTGTGCCGAGCGTCTCCAAGCACAATGTCCATAAGACGCTGGAATGTGGCAGGAGAGTTGCTCAAGCCAAAAGGCATGCGCACAAACTCATACAACCCTCTGTAACATGTGAATGCTGTTTTCTCGATGTCAGCGGGTTCGACTTCTATCTGGAGGAAACCGCGACTGCAGTCAAGAGTCGTGAAAAAGCTCGCGTTTCCCAAGTTGTACATGATCGACTCAATCGAGGGGTACGGGTACGCGTCACGAACGGTTACTGCATTCAGGCGTCGATAGTCGACGCAAAGCCGAGCCGTTCCATCCTTCTTGGGGGCAAGGACGATCGGGAAGGCCCAAGGGCTCTGTGACTCACGTACTGCACCCGTGTCGATCATCTCTTGGAGCGCCTTGTCCAGCAGGGCTCGCTTGTGTACGCTGATTGGTCGAGGGTTACAGCGTAGAGGCCGTGTATTCCCGGTGTCAATTGAATGCTTTAGGACACCGGTTCTACCGGGGTTCTCCGTGAACATCGGCGAAAACTCTTCCAGGAGTCTTTGGAGACGCCGCTTTTGCTGGTCCGTAGCAGGACACTTCTGCAAAGAATCGCTTACCGCACATGGGAGTCGCAAAGCAGGCGTTCTAACGCCAACGTTATCGACACTGACGATACAATCCTCTCGTCTGGTAAACGGGATCAGTTTCGCGTCACTACCTAACCGGTAGCCTTTGTTCGGAAAGTCAAGAACCAGGTTCTCCCCGAAAATGAAATCTCGCCCCAAAATAATCGGTACCGTGAGACCAGGTAAGCAAACGAAACGCTGACGGCGGTTTTTCTCGTTGAACCCGATCTGTAACCTCACGGCTTGACTCGCGAGCATTTCTGGTCCTGACGCTAGCTGTAAGCGCACGTTAGTCTCGCGCAGGTTGGCTTTCTGCTCTTTGCAGCGTTCAATCAGGTAGTCACCCAATAAGCGACAGACTCGCACCGGTATCAATCTGCGCTGCCACAGCTACTCCGAGCACTGTAACTGTCATACGAGGCTCAATTAGCTCAAGGTCAGGCTGAATTCGACATACCGATGGAAGTTTTGCCGAGTTGTCCATGGTCACCGCGGCCGGCAGGCGTTCTAGGGGTCAGCGCCACAGGCCGTACTCGTTTCCCGAGGCTGCAGGGCGGTTGCGCAGCAGGTCGGGGCAGTCACGCCGGAAGTGGCCATGGCGACCGCAGCCGAAGCACGTGCGGCACCGAGTTGCGCCGGTCAGGGCCGTGCGTCGGGCTTGGCTGCGCTTGTCGTTGCGGCCCTTCTTGGTGTCCCTCGTTGGACCAGCGATCGGCGCCCCGGTTGGCATTGCGGGGGAAGGACCTTAAACGGCTTTCACCCTGCCGTAGTCTCGATCCAGCCGGCCGGGCACGTAGCCGGGGGTCGGAACCATCGAGTGGTCTCCCGCGCTCCCATTGCCCGAAGGCGTAGGAGTCCAGCGCACGGGGGGACAGACCGCGCCATCCAGGGTTTGGCGCTGAGTCGGACTTCTTCTGGGCCCGGGAGCTCGCCAGGCACAGGACGGCTCGAGAGCTTCTTCAGGCGGTGGCGGGGGCCGATACTGCAGCTCGGCCAGGAGCGTCTCTTGTATGCCGTGAGCGTCCCGGGCCAGGTGCTCCAGGGTGGAATACGTGCGGCCATGCAGGTAGGGCCGGAATCTTGGGTGGCTCTGCTGCATCACCCGAGCAACCCTGTCCGACTCCGACGTCGTTGGGCAGGCTCTGTCATAGAGCTCCTGCATCACCCGTACATATTCAACGAGGGTCTCGTCCGGGTCCTGGGTCCGGCGCTCCAGTTCTCGCTGGACTCGAGACTGGTACCCAGGTGGAAGAAACTCATCTTGAAACTTCCGCCGAAAGTCTTCCCAGGTGAGGAAGGGGGCCACGATGCGCCACCAGCGCGCGGCGCTCGCCTGGAACGCCACGGGCAGAACCCGCGCGAGGACGTACTTGTCCGAGGCTCCCGTGGCGAGCTTATAGGCCGCCAGCTCGGCCAGGAAGTCGGCCACGGACTTCCGGTCGTCGTAGCCCGTGTACAACGGGACCGGCACCTGGGGTCGTGGCCCTTGCCCTTGGGGTCCGTGGTCAGCCAGGACCAGGCGTTGCGCGACCGTGTCGCAGAGGTTGGCCACCCGAGCCATCAGGTCCATGGACGTCGGGTCAGGCACCTCTCCGGTCTCGCCTTGGTCTGCGGCGGTCCTGCGGTCGCATGGCGAAAGCGAGCGCAGGACAAACGAAACAAACAAAACACAAAACGGAACACAGGAAGAACGACGCAATATACTACAATATGCACAATATACACAATGCCCAAGCCGCGATGGCAAAGATGGCGTCCGGTGGCCGAAGCCTAATCGAACGACCACGTAGGCCTATCGGGGATGGCAAAACCAAGAAAAACCAGGCTAACACGCCTACAACGGGCTAGAAGCCTGCGGTCCAACCCGCGGGTGAGCAGTAGGCCTCGCGTGGAGCGCCAAATAATGTAGGGTTCGGTGCTACTGCTCACCCGAAAGAAGGACCAACGGGGCAGATCTCAGAAAACACACACCTTTACTTCACGCTTGCGGTGGACTGATCTGCCGAGCCCCGAGCCTCGAGCGTGGCTCGCGCGCACGTTGCGCGCAAGCCGCCGAGCACGAGTCCTTTTGTTCGTGATGATGGGCCGTAAAGCCCAGAACTTCAAGGAGACCTTCTCGCCGGTGGTGAAGCTCAAGTCTATCCGATCACTGTTAGCAGTTGCAGTTGAAAGAGACTGGAAGATTCATCAAGTTGATATCACTGCTGCCTATTTAAATGGACCTTGAAGGAGACCGTGTACATGGAACAACCTGCGAAGTACGAGGACCGCAAGGACGACGTATGTCTCTTGAAAACGAGCATGTATGGCTCAATCGGGACGGGAGTGGAACCTGGAACTGGACAAGTTTCTGAAGACGGAAGGGTTTTCTCGGTCCAAAGCGGATCCACGCGCGTACTTTAAGCAGGGTTAGGACATCATTGTATGCGTCTACGTGGATGACCTCCTGACTCTCGCAAAGGACGAAGAGGCGATCAAGAGCTCCAAGAGAAGCATTGGACGTACATTCAACACCAAGGACCTCGTAGAGGTTAGCCACGTCTTGTCAATCAGAGTTGTGCGACATGAAGGTGGAGCACTCACATTGGACTAAACAGCGTACGCCGAAGAAATATTGGAGTCATTTGGGATGAGAAGTGCTAAAGGGCGGTATCACCGCTTGATCCTGGAATGAAGTTTCAGAGATCTACTACTGCCGATGAAGAAGGGAGTTGAAGCCCAAGTAGCGACAAGCGGTTGGAGCGCTTCTTTACTTAGCGGGAGGCACAAGGCCAGACTTGGCATTCCCAACCACATGTATGAGCCAATTCAGTGAGCATCCCACCTTGCAGATGTGGAACGGCATGAAGCACATTCTGAGGTATGTGCAACAGACAAAGAACTACACCCTCACATACAGGAAGACAGGAGGCTGTGTACAAGGTTTTTGGGATGCAGATTGGGCGAATGATACAAATGACAGGCGGTCATTTAGTGGGTAAATTTTCATGCTGGCTGGCGCTGCCATTTTGTGGAGCAGCAAGAAGCAGAAGTCCAATGCATTATCCAGCATGGAAGCCTAATACTTTCGATGTGCCAAGCGGGAAAGGAGATACTGTGGCTCCGACACTTTCTCAATGAAATAGGTGCCCAGGAGCTCGTCGTTGAGCCACAAGTTTTGCAAGTTGACAACCAAGGAGCTATCGCTCTTGCAAGCTAGCAAGTAACATCAGAGAGCAGCAAACATATTGACCTGCGTTATTTCTTCTTAGAGAGAAGATTGAAGAAGGAAGAATAAGACCACTGTATGTGAAGTCATCAGACAACTGTGCCGACGCCCTGATCAAGGCACTCAATGGAAGAAGAACCCGTGAACTTTGTGAACACTGGGTTCTTAAGGTGTTGTTAAGAATGGAACCTTCGGCGACCTTCTTCCGAGTTTCAACGCTGCGGAAACGAGTCATGACCAGTCCGGGAACGTCGCCTGCTGGACGGGGCCTACGCGAAACGAGTCCGGACGAATACGGAACCGGCGCCTACGTGTCTGCGCCTGCGGAGACAGATCTCAACGCGCCCGTGACGTCAACGGGACGTGTGTGTGTGCGTGCGGCTTGGTGCGCTCCGGAAGGGGAGAGAGGCCGGGCCTAACTGCGGAGACAGGTCTCGACGAGTCCGTGACGTCAACGGGACGTGTGTGCGTGCGTGGGGCTTGGCGCGCTCAGGAAAGGGAGAGAGGCATGACCTAATTGCGGAGGACCATGGCTACGACGCACTTCTGGCTACGACGCGGCGGACTTTGCTACGACGCACTTGACGGCGGGTTGCTGCTGCGCACCTGCTGCCCTTGCGGGGAGTGAGGGAGAAAACGGACCCTATATAAGGCGGAGCGCGAGGCTGCTCAGGAGTTCTCTCGGATTTGACGACTGTGTCGCAACCATGTAATTAAACCGTTCGTTACGTTACCAATTCTCCCACCTCCACTGGACCCCTGGGTTCTTCACTTCGGGGAATGGTCGTCGTCACGAGCCAGGAAGCTCCCGGACGTGCGGCACAAACCCCGCCTCTAACAGTGTGTAATGGGCAAAGTGGCACATGAAGGGGGGGGGTGTTAGCAAGTGTCATGCACCACCACCAGATGGAGCGCGCGAAAGCTCTTTTTTGTGCTGTGTTTTCTTCTTTCTCCTCGTTCGAAGTTTGTCCTAATAAAGCAGCGATGTGACGCTCTGGAGGCTACGCCTTGTCCCTCCTCGCCGGGCATTACGTTTATTCTCATTGCACGACCCGACCCTGCATATAATTAATAACCAACAAATATAACCAAAAATACATCCAGCATCTCCAAATTCTAGTGGCACTATAAACTCAGGGAGAGCATTACACAATCGCACTTCACAAAATGTGCGCAAAAACGGGTCCTTGAAGAAAAACAACCTGTTTACCAGCTGCTTCAAATTTACCAGCTCCGAGCGTAGCTTTGGCCATGAAGTTGTCCAAAGCTACGCTTTGAGCCAACTGAACCAACTGTTGACCAACTTTGACCAAAAAAGCTGAAACGAAGTAATAAGAAAGCTAAGGTGCTTTCCTGGGTCACTGAGGAAGGCGACCGTAGGCCAGGGATTCAGCCCAACCAATGCGTCAGTGTCCGGAAACGAGTCGTGTTCTTACTTATCGGACAAGGACTCCTTCCCGAACCCTGACGCCATAGTAGTGTCCAATCTGTGGCCTACGGCGGCCTTCTTTGGTGACGCAGGAAAATTCAGAGCTTAGGCTTTCTTATCTATAGTCCGTTGCAACCTAAGAACGAAGGGCGAGGGTAAGACGGGCCGAGGAGGAGGAAGCAGACGAAAAGCTAAAGAGAGAAGGAGGTTCCCAAGCAGCACGTTGTGAATGGGCCATCGCTGGCAAGTGTACTATGGCCAACCAGATTTTTGATGGCCCAAGCTTGGCCAAAGTGCTCGGCCATAGCAGTGTTTTGGTCCTCGTCTGGTGACTTGCCATTCACTTTATGCCAGTCGGTGGTCATTCACTTTAGGCTAGTGACTGGCCATTCACTTTAGGCCAGCGACTGGCCATTCAGTTTGGGCCAGTGACTGGCCATTCACTTTAGGCCAGTGACTGGCCATTCACCTTTGGCCAATGACTTGTCATTCACTTTAGGCCAGTG
>JAZHYW010004712.1:0-20247 GCA_037355805.1 Ixodes ricinus
AGGCGACTCTGACTTTTGAAAATGATCTATTGTGAAAGACCGATCACAGCGGCGCTACTGCTCCCGCACGACGCCAATGGATCCTTTTCCGAAATACGATGTGCGCATGCGCGCAATGCTTGACGTTCTTGGGCTGGGGACTGTGTTCTACCAAAGCAGATCCGCCATCTTGTATTTTGTGCACAAGCAGTGCGTGCTTATACGTTACACTATGCTTGTTGGCTTCTCTCCACGAGATTTACAAGCCCGATGCTTACCCCACGACATGCACGGCGGTGCAGGTCGTGCATGTCGTGTGCACCTCCGAGCGCCTGTTTTTGTATTTTTATTTTTCTTGTGGTATATTTGCATTAGTATTAAAATGTAACGTAAATATGGTTTCAAACAACGTGTGCAACATTCCTCGAAATGTGGCCGCCTTCTTTCCAAATGATGTCGGTGCGATATAATACTGAAACCAAATCAAGCGCGACCAGAAGGCGCTGGTGCAGCGCGAGCTGTCGCGAAGTTAAACAGTGTCGCAAACGGCACGATCGCTTGGTTGTCTACTTCTGTGCGTCGTGCGTCGTGCGTCGTTGGTACAGAGCAAATTGGTAATACACGCTTCTGAAAGATGCCAGCTGAACGTAGGAAGATACAGGAAGGCGATATAGAAAAGAGGACAAACACACTGCTGGACTAGCAACCATTTATTGAAGATCTTTCTTCCACACCCATTTGTTTCATATATCAGAACAAATGGGTGTGGAAGCAGAAGTTTATGTTCCGTAAATGGTTGCTGGTTCAGTAGCATCCTTCTACAGAAGTGGCAGGCACCTCAGCGGATCCGAAGAGCTTACTCGAGGCGCAGTCGAAACAAGATTAGGATTGCCAGTTGGGAGACGCCTGCGGAGTTGCTTGGCAACTTGTGTTGGGCTTCACTGCATTACAGTTCACTGTAACTGCATGGTCAGTTTGGCTAACGCTTCCTGGCTCGACCACACGGCAACCACATGTACTACTTGCCCTCTTCCTTCTGTTTGCCACTGCTTGGAGCCCACAGGTGTAGCGTAATTTTTGTAGGAGGTGCCGGCACAACCCTTGTTTCCTAGTCCTTTTTGTGGGGAAGAGAGTTTATTCGTTTGCGTGCTCCCATTTATTTTTAACCAAGCCGCGATAAACCTCCTCAAAAGTTTACACAAGGTGATACACACAAGTATATTGACAAAGGAAGATGAAAAAGTAATTTTAATCACGTGGAAAGAACAACTTTCGTAGCAATAACAACAACCATGGCGTTGACGCCTCGTGATCCCATCTGTTTCCAATTCAGTGCCTTGTAATCCATTTTATTTCCTTAAATAGCCTTCGGCTATATGGTGTCACCTATCACCTTCTGTCCTAACAGTTTTCTTCTTGTGAGTCGAGCTGCACGAATTATTACCGCTGCAGCGTAGGGTTTGTTTGAAAGTATACCGCCATCCTGGAAGGGATTCGCACGGTTTGGGGTATGACGACTAAGTGGTCCGCCTTAAACGCGAACCACATTTGCTCATCCCGATGACAGGTATGTGACTAGAAATCCTGGAAGTGCTATGAATGTACCTAAATACCGGTGTCAAATGAGTAGGACAAGTCTTGTGAACGCGTTGTGTTCGTAAGTCTTCTGAACATTCAGATGGCAGATCTCTTTTGGTGCAACTTAATCTCGAACCCAGATGTCCCGATAGGCGAAAGCAGATATTTAAAAAAGCTGGATTGCACCAAAATCTAGCGTATTTCGCAGATTATTTGGCACATTATTTTTAAATAGGGTTGTCATTACTGATTTCACGTAGAGGAAGTTAATTAACAGTCGCGATATGCGGGATGCTCCTAAAGGCAGATTTTCCCTACGAATAAATTAGTTGTCATTGCGAGATCTGCACTGAATGCTAAGCTCGCGAAAATGCGCGAAAAGGCATGCTCATTTTCGCATTGTTTACTTCCCATTTGCGCAGAGCAGCTAATGATGCACCAACCTCATCACGTAAGGATAGCTTCGACAGTACTGACGACTCCAGCGAAATCGACGGTAGCTCACGGTTAAAATAGAAAGCTGTGGCGGCCGGTTCGCTCGCCAGACTTTTTGAGTGAATCAGATATGAACAGCGCCTGATGGTCTGAGGCCCAAGCCTTGAAAGTAGGTTCGAAAACACGTGATGGAAATCACCAATTGGCGCGCTCGAGGCAGATCCCCTTTGCAGTGTGAATTTTAAAGAGGCTGTGCTACTATATTCAGTTGGAAAGTCTTTCTCTTTACACCAGCTTACTGCCACTAGTGGGACCCAAGTATACTTGCACGTAACGGCATTCACCAAGAAACTTCTTTGATGCAGTGTAATTTCAGAAATAAAACGAGCGTTTTCTTTCAATTTCTCCTTCCCAAAACTTGATGTCGTAGTTTGGAGATCGCAATGTCCTCCCCAGGCAGCACAAGACGTCGAGATCACGCCGAAATAAGGTCCTAGACGTTGGGCGACGTTTAAGTCCTTAACAAACTTTTTATCGACGGCATTGGTACGTCCACATGAGAGGTTCCGACAACGTCAAACACGCGACGGAGTGACAACGTCATAAGCTTCACCTCGACGTCTTCAACAGTAATCGACGTCTGTTCGACGTCTTGTATGAGAAGTTCTTTGAACGTCGAGCAGGAGACGTCACAATAATGTCCTGAGCAACACGTTGACGTCTTCGACATTAAGCGACGTCAGTTGTACGTTTTCTCTGGGAAGATTATTTGAACTTCGTGCACGAGACGTCCCAACAATGTCCTGACAAACACCTTGACGTCATCGACATTATTCGACGTCAGTTCTACGTTTTTTCGGGAGGTTCTTCGAACGTTGAGTGCGAGACGTTCCAACAATGTCTGAGCAACACCTTGACGTGATTGGCAATAATAGACGTCAGTTCTATGTTTTCTCCGGGAATTTCTTTGAACGTGGAGCACGACACGTCCCAACAATGTCCTGAGCAACACCTTGACGTCATCGACATGATTCGACGTTATTTCTACATTTTCTCAGGGAAGTTTTTCGAACGTTGAGCGCGAGACGTCCCAACAATGTCTGAGCAACACCTTGACGTCATTGGCAGTAATAGACGTCAGTTCTACGTTTTCTCCGGGAAGTTCTTTGAACGTGGAGCACGAGACGTCCCAACAATGTCCTGAACAACACCTTGACGGCATCGACATTATTCGACGTCCTTTAAATGTTTTTTCGGGAGGCTTCTTCGAGCGTTGAGCGCGAGACGTCCCAAAATGTATGAGCAACACCTTGACGTCATTGGCCTTAATAGACGTCTGTTCTACGTTTTCTCCGGAAGCTCTTTGAACGTTGAGCGCGAGACGTCCCAACGATGTCTGAGCGAACATCTTGATCACCCTGGAACAAGCGCCTTATAGAGCCCAAGGTGCTGTCGTTTCACTTTTAAAATTTCTCATCAATATCTGCATTTTTGATACTTTGCATGCAATCCACCTTTCAACCTGGCTGAGCTGCAGAAATCTCTTAGAATAATATCATTCTCGTGATTGTTATTTTAGCAGGAATGGCTTAAAAGCCGAGAATTCACAGCAGCAAAACCAGGATTTAGCTCGAGTCAGCGGGGGTGTTTATAGCGTATTTAGCGTTTCTAACTTAATATGAGCGTCTTTGAAGCTGTAAGAGAATGATAATAATGTAAGAGATTTCTGCAGCTGAGCCAGGTTGAAGGATGGACAGCATGCACAGTATCGAAAACGCTGTCATTGACGAGAAATCTTAAAGTGATATGGCAGGTCCTTGGGCACTACAGGACGCTTGTTTACGGTGACTCGAATTGCACCCAAAACTGTGTATCCATAGAAATGGCCGAAATTGCCGATCACTAGTGAGCTGAAGGAACACCGTTCCCATGATTCCTGGAGTGCGGCCGGGGTGCTTGGGGGATTAAGCAAATGATATATTCCGTCCGAATATACATGCTTCCGCGAACATATCTTCGAGCAACGAAGCCAGTTCCGGTTTACTTCATTGTTCCACGGTGACCCGAATCGAGTCCGTTATCAATTGACATCCCGTTCAGTCTTGACGTATGCTCGGTGTTTTATGGTCGTTAAATGGGACCTTAATTATTTCAACGCTGACATAACGTTATCACAGACGTACGCTCGACATTTTAAGTCGTTAAATGGGACGTTATGATATCGTTAATATGACGTTCACAATTCACATCCCGTTCAGTTTAGACGTATACTCGATGTTTTATGGTCGATAAAGAAACATTGTTTCAATGTTTATATAACGTTATCAATTAACTTCCCGTCCAATTCAGACGTGCAATCGACGTTCCAAGGTCGTTAAGTGGGACGTTATGTCGACGTAAAATCAACGTTTTTTCCAGACATTAGCCTTTCCATATTACGTCGAAGGGACCTGACGTTCGAGACTTTCGACGTTCTTTCGACATGTGGTTTCTGACGTCATCGACTTCTCTCGACGTTTTTCCAACGTATCTGTGCTGCCTGGGTCCAGGGACGATATATAGTCTCTAGGTAACAATAACTGAATGCGGCTCACAGATTGGTCCCGAGCATTACGTGAGCACTCAATTTGGGCTCACGATAAAGAATAGCTCGACAAGCATTCAGATAGTGGCTCGGGCTCAATCGCTTCGGTGATTACAACAGCCAACCCGTACCAATGTCTGAAATTCAGCGCGCGCGTCTCCTGTGCTTTGCCAACCCTAGTCCCCAACCCTGCCCGTCTTTATCTGGATGAGCATCGTACCGGCGTGCGGTCATGTGTTACTACTGCGTGGTGTACGCTAAAACCCCAGGCTAGCCGTTCTACTCCACTGGCTTAACTTCTCATCTACATCTGGGAGACTCGTCGCCCGTAGAGGCAGACCAAGTTCTTGGCTGTATAAACATACACACACAACCCAATAACCAACCCTAGCGCGTGGTTATCATAAACATTGGTGGGGAAAACGCCGCATGTTTTCCTTTCATTTTCTTTTGTAACTACTATTGCACGAGGAGGAAAACTAAAGCGTTTTAAACCTCAGGGATTCATTCTAAGCGGTACTTACGTAAAGTACAATACCGCTGCGCCCCTTTTATGGATGAAACATATGTGCGGAAAGCGAACAAAAAATCGGAAGCAAATCGGTACTTGCGAAAAATATTTTACGAGAAACGAGCATATATAGAGCACGCCACTCGCAAATATGGTATCGATAGATGACAGCAAATTTGTAATTTCCGTAGCGAAAATACAGTCCTGTAAATCGTGCTCTAAAAAAAAAAGAAGTGGAAGTATGTTTTGCGTTGTAATTTTTGTGCGTTTCTGGTTAACGTTTTTTTGTTTTCTTTTTGTAGAAGTGTTCTATTTCTTAGTAACGTCAGGGGATCATTTAATTTCGTTCTTACTTTTCTTCAGTTAAAACGTTTCCCGGTCCTGGCCATTTGCTGCGCTGTCTACCACTTGAGTTTTATTGTCGCGAACCGACGTGAATGGAAATTCGTTTAAGTTGGACTACTCTCAAAGGTTAAAATCGCGAGCTCCTTGCATTTGATCCCGATAGGCTGCACGAACTCTAGTGGAGAGGGATCCACGAATGGTATTGAGCCTGTTGAAGCTGATAAAATTCACGCTTAGCGTTTCTTACAAGTACCGCCAACCATTGTTCTGCGAACATGCAGAACGCGTGTCACGAACAGGTGCTCCGCCGGGAATCGCCAATACTCAACGTTACCCTCTGACGTTACTAGAACAACTCAGTTGGAAAACTGCCACAGAAGACTGCTTTTGAAAAAGTGGCTCCGATCCGTACAAAAGAATTGAACTAAACGCGATGGCAACGCCGCCATTTCTCTAGCAGCGGCCACTCCGGGAACTGCACGGCTGCACGTACTGGTTCCTTCGAGTCAATATGGGCCGGTGGCGCAATCTCGCAGCGCCACGACTTCAGCGCCAGTAAAGGGCGGTGCTGACTTTTAAATAAAAATTTTCTTTTTGGTCATATTAGGCCCTAGTTATTTATTATTAATTGGTTTGAACCTGCTATACCGTTTGGTGGTGCAGGTACAGAGATACATTTTATTTTTATTCATTTTAGCTCTCACTTAGAAAATGTAAATGTAATCGTATCCCGTTCGGTCTCGGTGGACGCGAGCGGTCCGGATTTCAAGGTTCAGTTTCCCACCTTAGTGTTTTTGTGACGTTGCCTAGTCTCCTTCTTACAAATGTTTGTATTAAAGACAAAGGCATAGGCCTAGTTCTCTAGTATGTTTTTGTGTGTACAAGGACTCGTGCGTAAGTCACTTCCTAAACTCACGCGCTCGTGCCCATGCCTTTGCATTCACTACATATGTATGTTAGATGGAATGTAGTTCAGTGCTGCGCCACCATTTCCTTCCAAGTGCAATACGAGGCATGCACCCACGGCATTCGCTGGGCCGCGCCTTCAGCGACTAACTCTGGAAACATCAGCGGGATCACTGTTTCTGCGCATCTCCCGACGAAGCGACAAGTCGCAGGGAAGCGGCGGTGACCAATCAAAGTAACCCGCTTGTTCTTGTATCCTTCGAGATTAGTTAATGAAACAAAGTTCGAATTTGCATACACAGTGATCAGCATGGTACCGGCGTGTGGTCGTGTATTACTACGACGCAAGGCCTGTTAAAACGACACTTTTTAATATTTTTTCCAGGCTACTTTATATGGTGTCAGAAGACTACCCAATTAATATTTTGCTACAGCGTCATGTATATTTTTCATAAAGTAAAAAAAAAACGCAATTGCTCGAGACCGAAACCGACACTAAATTGGGGAGGAAGAAGTATGTAGAGGACGAGCGTGTTGACTGAAGTCACGTGGCTACAATCGACTACGTTTTCTCTTTCTTTTTTTCCTTCGTTTTTCTGGCTATGCGAAGCAGGCGAAAAACGCACACGTTGCTCGTCGCATGCAAAGCGCAGAAGTCAAGCGCCTCGTGTTTGACGTTTGCGCGTTTTGTAGCGTTAGCTACACTGGCCCAGGTTGAGCAGTTTCACGTGGCTCTCATAATGAGCTGTACTCCGGCTGCGCAAGCGCGAGGAGCAGTGACGTCACACTGCACACAGCTGGCTGGGCGGAGCCGCCGTCGCCGCGGGCTCTATCGCCACCGCGCGCGCCTCGCCGGTCTTCGCATTCCAGAGGAGTGACGTCATAGCCACGGCAGACACACTGGCGCCGCCGCGTGCCCAACCGTGTGCCTCCGTTGCGCAGTAGCCAAGTCTGAGGCTGCACCGGAGCTGCTTGATAGCACCTCTCATTTAGTGCGCATAAGCTCACGCTACGTATATCCTGGCATAGCCGAGCTAAGCCACCGCAATTTTTTTCCAAGCTCTTACCCATTCGTGTTCGCAAGACAAGCGATGTTTTCAGCCAGGAGAAGGGGGCGACGACTCGGCGACGTCTTCGTGGGAATCAGCGCGGGGTCGAGAGTGTCGTAAGGAATAAATCATAATTGTTTTCATCAGTAAACGATTTCTCTTTCGAAGCTTGACAGATCCACCGGTACCGTAAAGAAAAGGTCCGAAGTGGAGACCTCACGCGCGTCGCCTGCCGCCATCGCTCAGCCGTCCAGCCCGCGAACTCGCTATACGACGCCATGTTGAGAATTACGCCGAAAATGGGCTAAGAGGTACCAGTTCTCTTCTGCAATTTTTTTTCAATCAACGTATTTGCAGTTATTTAGAAGCCAGAAAAAATGGGTACCATATTTTTTATTTTTAATATTGGGGTGTGTATTAGAATACCCACAACTTTGAATTTATTTGGTGTGTTTGTCTAAACCATAGAGAACGAACGGCACATGACCACGGAGAAGGGAGTGAACGAGGCTCAAACCGGCCAGTTCTTGATCGGCGGTTTTCGGGCGGAAAGAAAACGAATTTCGACCCGCCAATTTGGTTCTGGGTACTTGTGCTCTCATATATCTCACCTAGAAATAAAAACCTTAGAGCTCATAAACACCCTGTCAGTGTCCCTTTAAAGGCCCCACGCCGGTGCAGTGGTACTGCACTGGGAAAATGTCTCATCCACAGCGTAAAACAGTGTCACTGCGCATCAAAGGCAGACCGACATTACGCAATATAAACACAATGTTTTTTTGTGTTTTTTTTTGCCAGTGTGTTGCAAAGCGGTAGTGATCAAGTGGCCGTGAAAAATCAAAGCAACCCGCTCGCTCTTGTAGTCTTTGGAAATAAGTCATGAGACAAAGTACGGATGCGCGAGTCTTGGTTAACGAAATCTCATAGCTCCAGCGGCAACCGACGCGGCCACGCCATTCTTCATCGTACGCCCATTTTGTACCGAATCACCTTTCGCAGGGAGCAACGAGAACTCACACGTAAACGCGACCGGCCCCGCCTTCTCCCTCGCCTGCTGCCGCATATCGGGTATCATCATCACGAACAAGGACCTCGATATGGGGCAACAGATGTCGCGTATCGCGTGACTCTCGGCCATACAAGCCAGTCCAGGCGCGCGGCGACTCGACTTTTTCTGTTCCTTCCTCCGACGTATAATGATGCGCTGACACGTCTTCGTCCTCCGGACATGTCATTGTCGTGGCCGTTTCGGGTTCGATTGAGCATTTGTACGGGTACGTTCTTTTGCAGTTTCTGGTTCTATATGTGGTTTTATAGCTTCGGCGCTTCAACGATATTCCCTCTTCGTGCGTCATCGTTTGCTACTTATGGCTGCGTTCACTCGATCGGTACTAGCATGCGGAGCGCAATCAGCGCCGAGATGTTTAGGTGGCGCCCTCTTTACGGTTTTCGTTCGTGACGTCGCGACCAGGATTTGCCTCGCAGTGATTTGCAGGATTTTTTCTCGGCATAAACCGGCGATTGGGCAGTCATTATCAGCATACAGGAAGCATTGGTTCGGCCAATCGTGAACTTCGACGACGGCGACGCTTTTGGACGTTTACGTCGCTAACAGTAAGACAGTCTGAGGAACGAAGGGCGCGTTATCGTGGGTTCTTATTGGTAATTTCCCAAATATTATTGGCTACGGATCAATAATGAGATGCTGAGGACTCATTGTGCCCTGCTTTTCTTAAGTCGGCGGTACACTGAACTGTATCGGCGGTCCCACGGCAGCCATCTTGAAGAAGATTGAAATTTGATCCCTAGATGGCGACACCGATCCATGTGGCCGAAAAACTGCGGTATGGCTCGTGGCACCGAAGTTCCGGCTAGACCTTGTGCACGTTGCACGTTCACCACGTACTCTCGCCCGCGTCACGCGGTGCCAAAGCCAAGCTGGTTGGCTTTGATTCTCTGATTTGGGCTTCCAATCCGCGTTGCAGTAATTACTACAAGCTTTTGTGAAAGACATCACAAACGGGGGATCGGTGGCCGAGTGGATTCTTTTTCGAACGCCGAGGCGAACGGTCAGGGAATCATGAGCTCCAGCGGAGCGCGTTCTACGGCTAACCCTAGCCGGGTATCAACAGGTATTTCGGAAACTTTGGCTCCCAGGACTACCGTATTATCCTGCCTACGCTGCCAACAGGTCGATATTCTTTTAATTCCGTCTTTCTACACGGTGACCCATCAGCAAGACCGTATCGCATCGACGACTTTCGTGACGTTCTGAAGGGCGTCGTTGACATGAATGACGTGGCCGGCTTCGGTGCCTTCCAGTACAAGCACGTTTGGATGCTCACCCTGCACAACGCGGCAGCGAAGGAGAAGCTGCTACATGCGGCAGTGCTCAACGTCAAGGGCAAGACCTGCCTGGTCATCGATCCGAATGTGAGTGAGAAAATCATTCAAAGTTCACTGGGTTCCCGTCTGCGTTCCCGACGAAGCTGTGCAAAAGACATTCGAGTCGCACGGGAAAGTGAAATCAATCGTGCGCGAGAAGTGGAGGCAACCAGGCTTTGAGAATGTGGAGACAACAACGCAAACAGTCACAATGGTACTCAAGGAAGGTATCACAGTGGACGCTATCCCGCATCAAATCAACATCCTCGGAATGCCAGCGCTGGTGTCCATTCCAGGCCGCCCACCTCAGTGCTTACGGTGCAAGAAGGTAGGACACATGCGCAAGCAGTGTCGCACCCCGTGGTGCAGAACGTGCCGCACTTACGGACATGAGGAGGACAACTGCATCCAGACGTACGCGGCAAAAACGAGGCCTCCAACCGAAACACAGGACGTCGATAACCTGATGGACCAAGATGAAATGGAGGAGACCATTGCCGGGACTTCGACGGGGAAGGCGTCTGAATTGTCATCTGACGTCGTCGGAGCAGCGAATTCAGCACCACCAGCAAGCAGCGTCGCAGAAGTCATGGTGACAGAGACGCTGTCGGCGAAGACGGGAGAGAACTCGCAAGAAGGACAAGTCAAGGCGGAACTGGTCGGAAGGAAGGGGAGGAGAACAGAAAGTCCAGCGAGGCAGATGGTAACCCGGATCAAGAAGTCACCGGAGCGGAAGCGCCAGTCAAAAGGAAGGGGAGCGATCAACGGAAAAAACTACAGAGCGTATGACTGCGGCCGATCAAAGATTTACTCTTGTGACCCGCAAGCGTTGGATGAAAGGCGCCGAACCTCAAGGCCAACCACGGTTGACACAGGGGGTGCTTCAGCACTTGAGGAAATGGCCTTCGAAGATTGACGACGTTCTGCCAAACATTGGTGCTCGGACTGCACGCGATTTGGCGATCCCGAACTGCGTATCTCGAGTGCGACATTCAAGCCAAGCGAACATGGTGGTATTTTGCGGCCAAGTTGAGGTGGACTCTCAGCGTTGCGGCGAAAAGATTTCCAGAGGAGAAGGAGCAGTGGGACTTTATCGAAAGACGACTCCAGAAATGGTGCATGTGAAGTGTTAGCGTATAATGATGTAACGGGCAGGCTGCTCATTGTCTAAAGGAAAACAGCCGACATGTCGGCTGTCTGTATTTGTTCAAAAAAGCTTCCAAACAATCAATAAATTTGTTTAAAAAAAAAAAAGGATCGGTGGCCGAGTGGGCTAGCGCACACCAGCTCGGAGCACGTGGAGCGAAAGCTCGCGCTGCAGAACCCAGGCATCCTGGGTTCAATCCCCACCCCTGCCCGCTTCGATCTGGATGAGCATCGTACCGGCGTGCGGTCGTGTATCGCTACTGCGTGATGCACGTTAAAGACCCCAGGCTAGCGGTTGTACTGCACTGGCTAAATTGCTAATCTACAGCGAGTGACTCGTCGCAACTTTAAAATGGTTGACCAACGGCTCGCTGTATAAATATCCACACAACCCCAATTAATAATTATTATTACATCACAAACTGAAAATAGATCTTGCTGGCTTAACTTGCTAAATTGCGGGGGACCAGCTGAACAATGAAAGGAGAAACAGAAAAGACACCCTATCGCTGGACTACCAACTATTTTAATAAATCGTCCTCCTCTTTTACTAAATATTTTAGCGTATCAATTGCGTATCAAAAAAAACAATTGATACGCAAAATATTTAGTAAAAGAGGAGGACGATTTATTAAAATAGTTGGTAGTCCAGCGATAGGGTGTCTTTTCTGTTTCTCCTTTCATTGTTCAGCTGGTCCCCCCGCAATGTATCACAACCAACTAGCTCAACTCATCCCAGTAGTAACTTGCTAAGTTTTCGTGAATTAAAGAAACACTGACACAACCCCTCCCCACCACCCCCGGCCCAATTTTTTATTTTTTTAAATTTTTTGTTAGGCGATTTATTATGGTGTCGGAAGACTACCCAATTAATATTTAACAACAGAGTCACGTATATTTTTATTAAAGCCGAAAAACGCAACTTTTCGAAACCAAAACTGAAACGCGCGCACGGATGTCGGAGAAGTGGAGAGGAGAGAGTGAGTGGCGGAAGTCACGTGGCTACACCCAACCGTGCGCTTTTCTTTCCCCTCCAATTTTTATTTTTTTCTGTGCGCAGCAGACGACACGCGTGGCGGGAACTGTTTGCCGTGCGATTCCTTTGCAGTTATGTTTGTTCCGCTCGCTGTTCTGTACTTCAAGATGACTTGTTTTGCACATTGACGAGTTGGAGATCAGTAGTGAGTGCCCGTGGTGAATTTCCGTGATTGGCTCCGAAAAGAATACCCCCAAGATGTTGCGTGAAGAGCTGGCTCACATGTCCTGCGTCCGAAAAAAAGTGGCATTGTGTGGCAGTCTGCACGAGTTTCCGAAAGATCAACGGGATCGGGACCAATGGCTGGATGCAATTCCTGTAGAACCTTTACGGGCACCTCGGAAAGCGGACGCTACCCGATTTATATGCTCCTTTCATTATGTGGAAACCGATTACATTGAGTTCGCAGGTGTCAAAAGGAAATCCGATACCATTTAGTTCAGCGACGTTTCGTCCATCACATTTGTTTGTTTATTTTTTTTTGCTCTTTTTTCAGTGATAAGTGTAAAGAAAAAGACAAATAAACATCGCAAAATGGTGAAAAAAAAAAAAAAAACGGTACGCCTACACTGGGGTTGAACCCAGTCCCGCAGCGTGTGAGGCGGACACCTATCCACTGAGTGACTGGGAATCTGTTTCGTTAGCTGTTCCGTTAGGAGTAAGGCAACAGGTCGACTGTAAGTTGCAAAGTTTGCTGCCGATTTTCCTCCAGCAAAAGCACTCTCGGGTTGAAGTCGGGAAGCACCATGCATTGGTCACAATCGCACCTAGTAAAGAAATCGTACGCGTGCATATTCAACTCGAAGTACACACTTCGTGCTTGACGTCTGCGCGAGCAATGCCTTCAGCCACGAGAAGGGAGCGACGACTTGGCGACGTCTTCGTGCAAATCGGCTTGGTGGTCGGGCATGTCGTACCGGATGAATACCGATTCTTTTCATCGGTCCCAAATTTTTCTTTCGAAGGCAGACAGAATTCGCCGGTACCGAGAATGACAGTTCTGAAGTAGACGTCCCACGCCCGTCGTCCGCTGCCATCGCCGTCCCCGCGAGTCCCACGATACGCGAAACGACGCGCAGTGAACTAACAGAATGCTTCCGAATCTCTGTGCAACGTTTTTTTTTTTTTTTTCAATCAACGTATTTGCAGCTTTTCAGGAGCCACAAAAAATGGGTTTCATTTTTCTTTCTATTTTTAATATTGAGGGTGTGCCTTCAATGGCCAACGACTGTGATTAAATTTGGTGGTTGTGTCTAAACCTTACAATACGGCCCGTGACCACGGAAAAGAGAGTGAGCGAGACTCGAACCGGCCAGTTCTTGATCGGCTGTTTTCGGGCGGAAAGAAACCGAATTTCGAGCCGCAAATTGTGTTCTGGGTAGTTGAGCTCTCATATGTCATGTACAGCTAAAAACCTCGGCGTGCAGAAATACCCTGTCAGTGTCCGTTTTAAAAAAAAATTGCTTGGCATAAACGTTTAGCAGGTTCTCTCTTTCAAGACACAGGTTGACAAGGACGTCTGCTAGAAACGAAGCGAAGCTTGGCGATTGACTTTTATGATCAATACGATAACAACTCAAAAGCGACTGGATGATACAGAATACTTCTTCAATGAACAAAAGGTTAGGGCTCAAACAAGCTGGGGATGGTGGAACAAATTTAATCAAAACCAAGAAATTGGAGGAAAAAACAAAGGATGGACTTTGTTGTGTCTAGTGTTGTAGGCGTTACCGAAAAATGTAACGAAATCCGTTACTCGCTACTTGCAAAATAAAGAAACGCGTTTCCGACCTACGTTACCTCAAAAAACAAAGGAGCGCGTTACCGTTACCGTTACTGATAAACGTGACGCACGATACTGTTGCGTTACTTTTTGAATTGCTAACTAACGCGTTTTACTGTTTTGACGTTACAGGTGTGCATAAGCGGCGTATTTCAAGAAACATTATGTCTATCTAGGAACTGAACGTAATTACCATACAATTTTTTGCGGTTCTACCTGAATACTGACAAGAAGAAACGCAAAGAGAAACGCAAACAAGACTAAACAATTCTAACGCGTGTGAAGCCCAAAAACACAAAAACAAATTAAGGTTTTTTTTTTTTTTAGTTGAAAGCAATAATATGTAACGAGCCACGGAGATACGTTACCCGTTACTCGAAACAAGAAGCGTAAGTACGCTACACGTTGCTGTTTTGGAAATGTAACCAGTACGCTAGTACGTTACAGTTCACAGTTTTGAATATGTAGCGAGTATGTTAGTATGTTACTAAAAGAGTAACTCGTTACCAGTAACGCCGTTACTAGTAGTCCGAAACCTCAAACACTGGACTTTCGTCGTCCTTCGTGTTTTGCCCAGTCTCGATGTTTTATCTTAAGATACTGCCTTGCATGGAGGCCCTGCATATTGGTTAAATTAAGGGGGATTCAACCGCTCGTCACTCAATGGGCAAATTTCGCTACACAAACCTGAGTTTCAGGAATGCACGAGAGTATTCGTTCTTTTGGGGGTTACTTATGATAATGTAATGAAGGTTGTACGGCCCTTAGAGTTTTCTTTTAGAGCGCTGGTGATTTTTAATAAAATCCTGAAATATGACCGTTTTGACTGTTTTGAGCGCGTTTTGAAGCATTTTTGAAAATACAAATATTTAGAGGACAAACGGGCCAAAACGCTTGGCCGTATGCACTAGGGGTGCCTCTAGTCTTAATTTTAAAACCACGACGAGACAACAAAATAATGTTGTATTTGCGTATTTGTGTAAATAAAATTACCCTGCTAATTTTATTTCCAATGTGTTAAACGAGATGGCGACACAAGTACTAAACGCCTCAAACCGGAGATTTTATTGTTGTTGCTGTTTTTCTCGTGAGCTCGAATTCGACTGCGATGTCTGTTTGCTCGGGGCTCGGGGATCGGTAGCACGTGCAGCGAAAGCTTGCGCTGTAAGGCTCACTGATCGTAGATTCTATCTCCCGCCTCTGTCCATTTCAATCTGGATGAGCATCGTACCGGTGTGCTGTCATGTATCACCATTACGTGATGCACGTTAAATTTAACGTCAGACGCGTTAAAGACGTCAGACAAGCAGTGGCTTTCATCTCTAACGAAGACACCAGACGCCCTCGGGGCTGACTAACTTGCCGCTGTATAAACATACACACAACAAAATTACAATTGATGGCTCTGTTGGTTGGCACTTTTTGAACGTTGCAAAAAAGAATAACTAACGTGCCCATTAGTGACCGACCCGAGGTTCCGCAACTTTGTCGCGAAGCTGCCACACACCTGCGATCAACTTAGACCCCTCCTTCGTGATGCCTCACAGTACATTATCAGTGCCCCACATTATATCGCACTGTATTATCATTATCACCCCCTATGCGGGCCTCTCCGGCATTGATTGTACGGGCTACATGCCTCTCTGTGGCACCTGCTCTTACGAGCACAAATAAAAACATACCTTCCTACAAACGAATATTTTGGTTTTATGCGTTACATCAGTGAAAGCAGTCACGTTCCTTGATGACACCGGGGAAACACCGATGCTTGCAATGCTGCGAAGCAGAATGCATAATAGGGTGTTTGAATGCCCATGCACACAGTTGCGTTTTGAGTGCGTCTGACTGTGCTGCGCCAAGAAACGAAAGCGAGTTACCTGCACATCTATGCTTCGTATGAAGCGTGGAAGAGTATCTTGGTACGCGACATACGAAGCAGGGATGTCCTGGTTTTTCGCAGCTGCAACGAAGTCAAACACACACAAACGCTCTCAAACACAACTGCTTATGAGCCTTTGGAAGATCGTTACCGCTGCCTACCGCTAAAGCCCCTTCATGTTGTAAAAGCAGCGCAAGGTGCGTTGATGCAAGAGGCGCGGGCCACGTGCAGGCCTCGGGAAGATCATGGCGACACAGCGGAGCACTGAGCTATAGATTTGAGACGCCATGTTCTTCCCAGAAGTGGCGCGGTCACGTGTCTCGAGCATTTCCACAAGAATGAATGGCGCAATTTTTCCCAGGCTTTACCTAACGCGGCCACGTTGTACTGCTCCTGGTACAGGTTGCACCAACATGTACCACTCCATCTGGGTATTCTCCCCCACCCCCAGTGAAGGTATCACTCCCCTTCCTTCTCCTACATTTTCCTCCTGGGAGGCGGCCCTATCCGGCACAAAGCTCGGGGACCAGCAGCGACTGGTTGAGTGAGCCCGCCGAATCTGGATGGCCAACTGAGCCCTGCAATACTAAAGGCACCGACCAGGGACCGCAAGGTCCTTTCACTTTTCGAATATTAAAGTTTACGATGATGATTATGATAGAGCATGCTTCGAAGCAATAGTTCGAGCTCCCGGTTGTACTACCGCTCTGGGCAGTTGCAGGATCGCTATGCTCAAGCCCAAGTCCAACGAGAGTTACTAATAGAAACAACCAACACCAGCACCGAATGAATCACGCACTCCAATGTATCTTTGACAGGCTTACAATCGCTCGTGCTTACTTCAAAAGCACCGAGTTACAGCAAGCTTGTCAAAGATACCTTGGTGAGCGTGCTTCATTTGTGATTGTGTGTGTGTTTATACTGCTTGAAGTTAGTCTGCCTCAACTGGCGACTTGTCTCTCAGCTGTAGACGAGCAATATAGCCAGTGCAGTACAGCCGCTAGCCTGGAGTATTTAACCGGTACCATGCAGTAGTGATACACGACCGCACGCAACGATGCTCATCCAGATCGAAACAGGCAGGGGTGGGGATTGAACCCAGGATCCCTGGATTCTGCAGCGCGAGATTTCGCTACGTGCTCCTAGCTGGTGTGCGCTAGCTCACTCGGCCAACGTTACTGAGCAAGCTCCAGTAACGTTGACTCGGCCACCGATCCCCTTTATTTGTCTGGACTAAAGCCCTTCGATAGTCGTATATTAGGAGCGTTTGGTCAATTGTGGAGCAAAGGCTGCCGTCAGCGCCAAGTTCCCCCGCGCCAGTGCAACGAATTTGTGACACAGCGTCGTCAATCGATGCCTCGGCTCCATCTCGGAAGGCAGTTAGTCGGCGCAGCACTGAGAATGAGCGGCGCTTTGGAAGCGAACCTGTGCAGCGGAGCACTCCAGCTCCTGTGCAGCGTTGTACTTGCAGCGTTTCCAGCAACAATGGTTGGCGGTACTTGAGACGCGTAGTTTTACTCAGCAGGGCTCAGATTATCTTGTTTCATTCATCTGAGCACAAGCAGAAGCGCAGCAGCGCTTGGTGTTCCACGCGCCACACGCGCACGCCTTTGCTGTATGAATGATTCGAAGCAAATAGCCAAAAGAAAGCATTGACGAACGCGCGTGCAAGATGCCATTTGTTTTGGGTTTTTGCTTTGGAAAGAAGTTACTACTGCTGGGGCCAGCACGTGCGGCGCATGGAACACCAATCCCTGCATTCTCCTTGATGCTTGGGTAAGGCAGCAATAGGTCTATTTGGTCTGCACCAGACTCTGGTCAGCATTTGCCAGCAGCGCCTTCAACTTTAGGAATCTACGAGGAGAGTAGACCTCCTCGAGGTGCAACATGGCTTTGTGTATTTGAGTGGTTCTTTTTCGCTGACAGGCAGAGCAACGTAAAATGTCCTTTCTTGCCATACCCATTGCCAATGTTGTCAGCTGCTGGGCACTTGGCGCGCGATTGTGGACGAGTAGTAGAGCCGCACCAGGTGCATGGGGCAGAGAACTCCTTGGTACAGTTCACGGGTGGGAAATGGTCACTTCTTGTTGCTTTAGACACGCCACGCAGAAGTGTGGCCCACGCCGACGGTCGCGCTTACTGCGTATAGTGGTCGCAGTTTCTTTAGCTGCTGCTTCACTGTCTCTGAATTGCGCTCCGGGGCGATGGCGGTTTTTATAATGTCAGGTCTGCGTTGAGCTGGAAATTTTCACTCAACATGACATTGTTGAGTCTCACAACGAGTTTATTCCTTATTACCTCTTCTCTTCTAGTTCCTGTAGTCGCACGTCTCTGTCATCTTGTAGAAGTCCTCGACAAAGTCGTCAGCAGTTTCGTTTGCCTCTTGTTTATGCCTATGGAACTTGGCCCGTTCGTAGATAACGTTCGTACGCAGCAGGAAGTTTTTCACGAATGCTCGCATCACGGCATCGTAGTTAACTTTTTCAACGTCCGTCAGTTTGAGCGATGTCAGCACGTCTTCCGCCTTAGTGTAGAGTTAAAAGATACAACTGCATGCTGTAAAATAGTTATGCAGATCTATGTCACTCTATTGATAACACAGAGGTAGAAAAGACCTTCTCCTGTATTCTACTGTTGTGTGAAGTGTTTGTTTAGTATATTGTGTTACTAGAACAACGTTCACACAAAGGGAAAAAAAACACAGATACGAGTGAACAAAAAGGGTACAAACAACACGGCCTGTAGTTTGACCCTTCTTTTCAGATTGTCTTTGTGGTTTTAATGCAACCTAATGTATGCAATATTCATTGGATACATAATTCACAGTGCATTATGAGTTTGGCACAAGGGGTGTTTTTTAATGATCTTGTTTTTCCGCTGCCGATACCGGCAAGTTAGAGGTTAGGTCGATATGACAACTTTCTCGATATATTCCCCTGTAGCCGAATGCACCTGCACCATCGGTGCAGCAGTTTTTTAGTGACCTGCCGTTACCATTTTAAAGAAGAGCGTCATACCTACGCCAGCTGCATCCAACTTATCAATGACTGCGTAAGGGCGCGTCGGAAAAAAAGTCAAATTCTATTAGGCATCGGCTCATTACGATGTCGCGTGCGTCCACGTGAAGTCGTGATTTGCCGGGGCCGATGGGGTGATGCCATTTTTTCGACGCGTCGTGCGATCCGCCGGACGTTTGGTCCTGCTTGGGTACGAACCGACTTTCCTCCTTACGAGTCGTCCGCGCCCAGGAGAGATACGAGAACGGATAGCAGACAACACAATTAAACAAACATTCGTCTGCCTTATAATACTTTTTCTAGCGAACAAAAAAGTTTGTTTCTAAATGCGAACTGAAACGGCATTATTGCTCGTATATTCCCTTAAAATCATTATTTGTCGCGTTTATCCTACTCGCCGCCAGTCTCTTTCTGGGCGTTTTTGCGTTCTTCACACTAAAGCCCCTTGGTGGTTTTTTTTTTTTACAAGTACCGCCAACCATTGTTGTGGAAACGCGCAAGACACGTGCAACAAGCGGGTGCTCCACCGCCATTCGCTTCCAAGGGTCGCTCATTTCAATGCTTCGCCGCCATTTGCTTCCAATTGCCGCTCGAGACACGGGCCTCGTGCACTTGCGCATTTGACGCAACTTGCAAGACAAACGCAAACACATCGAGGGGTTTTACTTCACACTAAAACCCCTTCATATTTTAAAAGTTGAGCAAGGTGCGTCGATGACGAGGCACGTGCGATGTGCAGCCCTTGAGAAGATCATGGCGGAACAGCGCAGCACTGAGCTAGATTTCAGACGCCATGTTCTTCCAAGAAGTGGAACGCGGTACGTGTGTCGAGCATTTCCACAACAATGAATGGCGCCACTTTTCCCAGGATAGATGGGCTTTACTCCACACCTCCGGGAAACGGGTTTGCAAACCAGTATTCAGACGAAGAGCACGCCGATATATAGGACATTGAAAGTGCAAACCTGCCGCTTTATTTCTATTTTTAAAATTTTTCTAGCTTAGATAAGCTCTAAAATAGACCCTTTCTTCAAGGGCGTCGCCATCTTGAATTGTCGTCACTTCCAGTATGGGCGAAAACATTGCTTTGCCGTCGCCACGCCAGTAGAAGACACTTAGGATATAAGCGTAACCGTCAAACATTATCGTTTTGCCTCCCCTTATTTTTTCCTAGTTACAAGTTGAAACGTTTTAGTAATTTTTCGTCGCCCATACCGGATACGCGTACTAGGTGGCTGGGGACGAGAGTACACAAAAAAGGTCCATACAATTTTTTCTTTCAAAACAACGTTTGCGTGTCAAATGTGGTGGTCCAAACGGCCGCAACGCCGGAGTCTGCGCTTTAGAGAATTTCGAACGTGGTTGGAACTTCGAATCCAATCGTAAATAAGAGCTTATTCGACGTTATGTAAGCTACTATAATCTACGTTTATACTGGCTCGTATCTCGCGCCGCCCGTTGGCCCGCTTCCGGCAGCGGCTGACGCAGAGCGAAGAAGATCTAGCTCGAGACCGGCGTCGAACAGCCCGTGGCCCGAGCCCACCTCGAGGGCCCGACCTGCATGCGCAGCTGGGAGCATGCAACTCGTTTGTTCCGGAAAATTTCCGCGCCATC